>JASANP010001156.1:0-293735 GCA_030849625.1 Wallacemonas sp. TrypX | reverse complement strand
AAGAAATCAAGAAAGGAGGAGGAGGGAGTAGAGGTGTGGTTGGTAACAGTGCGCGAAAGTCTCGGGTAAAGCTCTCAGAGCAAGGCAGCGGATTGTCGTGGGAGGAGGGGGCCGGGAAGGACACAGGATACACACACGAGACGGTCCGCGTGTGTAGAGAGCCGTCAAGGGTGTCCACACTCGCATGGACGTCTTTGAAGTGATTCATCCTCCTGCACGTGGGGGAGTCTAACGAAGAATATGCAACTTGTGGACTCACATTTGACCAAGATGGAAGTGAAAAGTGGAATAAGAGTTTGCATGTGCAAGCACCAGCGTGAATAAAACCCCAAAACAGGAAACAAACAAAAAAATGAGTTGGAGACACATTTGTGTGCGCGGAGAGGTGTCCTAGCCAAACACATGCACGGTAGCCATTCCTTTGCCGGTGAGGCTTTGCGCTGAACCGAAGAATGAGTTGATCGGACATGTGCTGTGACGTAGGCGTTCTGGTGGTGACAGCAAAGGAGACCGGATGGCGCTGAGAAGATCAGAGAGATGAAAACGTGTCGGTGTGCTTTCTGGTCATTTGAAGCGTAGTGTGTGTTACGGGTATGGGCTCTGCCGTGAATTCCATTCTTTTCTGCTGGCCGACTTGGCGCAGTCGAGGGCGATCACTTCACAATCATATGTCCCGCTTTTGAGAAGTACTTCCAACCACACTGTTCTGCAGTCGTGATTCATGTCTGCGTCACCCTGGTATGGCCTTGTGGTGAGTCTCGCCAAGCGCCAGGTGGGAATTGCGCTAGTCGGTATGACCGACGCCAGCTCTCCCTTGCGCACGCAATGCTCTCTCGCGGGACGATCAGCGATTGTTTTTTTTTTTCGAAAGCAGTTGTTCTGCACTGAGAGCAGCTCGGTACAGTCACCAGCCGCACGTGCCCGAAAGGCGCGTTGAGGCCACAAGGTGCGGACAGCGGGCTGGCCATCTGCGACGACGACGACGACGACACGTGCGCACTGACCAGTTTTCTCGGTGTCTCCTCCGCACCCATGGTAACAGTCAGTGGCCGGCGCCTTCCAACCCACGCGAGCGATGAGCACACGGTGTGTCACGCAGGTTGAGTGTTGCAAGACAGGGTGATGCCTCTAGTTCACCAATGTCCGTGACACTGCCAAGGCGAGCGTCAACAAGCCTTAACTCAGGGAGGCCAGCCAACGGTGCCAGGCTGCCTAGTTGCCGACAAAAAATGATGAAGACTGTGCGCAGCGTCGTGAGGTGCCGTAGGGGAGACAGGTCATGCACGCCAGTTCCAGAGAGATCGAGGGCTTCGACGTGCAAGCTAGATGACGCGAGCGGGGCCAAATCAGACAGCTGGAAGCAGCCAGAGAGGTTGAGTACACGCAACATGCGCAGCGGCTGGAGAGGTGTGAGATCGGTTACGTTTGTTTGGCTCAAGACGAGCACCTCCAGTCGATGAGCCTCGGCGAGCGGTGAGAAATCCGTAAGCTCGCGGCACCACGTGAGGCTCAGCCAGCGGAGGGCAGGAAGAGATTGCAGCGGTTGCAGATCCGAAACGGCCGTGTAGCTGCAGTTGAGCTCCTCGAGAAGCGGTGCGTTTGTGAGCGGTGTCAAGTCACGCACCGCCGAGCAGCCGCTCACGCTCAGTTTATGGAGGGCGTGGCAGTGCTGTAGTGGTACCAGGGTCGCTGTTCTCGTCAGACTCACATCAAGGGCGACCAGCCGTGCCGCCCCAGACAGATGCTGAATACTCTCAATGCCCCTGGCCCTCACGCAGCTGAGACTCTCCAGGCGTTCTAGCGGGATAGCAGTGAGGCCAACAACGTCGGTGTTGCCTAGCCCAAGACAACGCAGGTGCTGGCAGCGATTCAATAACGTGGCATTCACCACCTGTCGCGCAGGCCCGGGTGGACAGGACACGTCCAGCTCCTCGAGGCGGGGCAGCCATGTGCCCAAGCAAGCCAAGTCGATGGGTGGCGCGCTACCATCACCGTCGCCAAGCGGCCGGAGGTCCACTTTGATGACTTGAAAGTCGCTGGGGAGGACAAGGTCGGGACTGTGTTCGTGGCAAATAAGTGTGACAGGGAGTGCCTGGGTGCCGAACGGGGACAGCCGCAACCACCACTCGCACGCACTCAGGCAACACTGGCTCTTCGAGACATCGGGCCCATGTGGCTCAATGACAATACCATTGAGCTGACCAATCGTGTTTACGGTCTTGCGAACGGTAAGGTGCCCGCACAAGACGTGTCCTCGCTGATGAGCGGATTCCGACTCTACCAGAAGCCGAATCCAGAACTCAGCAGTCGCAAGAGCATGGCTCGGCCTCTCGCTGTATTGAAGAATGCGCCGCACAGACATGTTGTGCCGCCAGTAGCAGTGAGCCAACAGGGTTCATGTGAAAAAAAAAAAGCGCTAGGAAGAAAGAACGCGGTGAAGGAGGTACAGTGTACGAAACGGAGAGTCCAGGGCAATGACAAGCTGTCGCGCGCAGGGAAGAGGTGGGCCCAAGGAGCGGGACGCGGCACCAGCGCGGGCGGCGCGCGTGTGTGTTAGTCGAACAGTTGTCCGACAGCCAGAGTGAGAATCTGAGGGAAGCCAAAAGAAAAAGAGAGTAATAAAGCAGAAGGAGACAAAGGCAGTTGCCAGGGGCCAGTACGGACTTCATGGACCGTCATGGGAGACGCGTCAAGCCTTCAGACGGTGTGTCGCGCAAGTCGAGCGTGGCCAGGGTCGGCGTACGCGCTAGATTTCCGATGACTGCGATGGAGGCACCGCGCGCGTAAACAGTCCGCAGAGAAGGTGTACCGCTGAGGCCAGACAGATCTGTGAGAAAGAGACAGCGCGATACATCAACGGTCTCTAACTTGAGGCACGTACTGAGACCTGCGACCGTGTCAAGGGCGCTGCCACTGGCACAGATGGCCTGCAAAGACGGGGCGCCCGCAAGACCGAGCAAGTTGGTAATGTGTGGGCAATCGCGGAAGTCCACACTCCGCAGATGAAAGCACATGTTCAGACCAGTCAACGTCGCAGCGCCACTTTTCCCTGCGTTGATAGACTCCAAAGACTGGGCTCCTGAAAGGCTAGACAAGTCGTAAAGATACTGGCAGCTGCTAACAGTCACCACCCTAACGTTTACGCACCGGCTCGACGCCGGCAGCGCAGCGATGCCAGTAAACGCAGCGTCGAAGACCTCCAAGGGAGGAGGCCAGCGGTCGGCGGTCCACGCCCTTGACACACCACGGCAGTGTGCGATACTCAACCACTTGAGGCTTGCGCAAGCATCGAGCCCCCTGAAGTCAGTGATCGCGCAATGGCACGCCGTGAGAGTGGTCAAGTGTGGCAGGCCTCCGAGAGGGCTGAGGTCGCGCACGTTAGTGCCGCTGACGTAAAGTTCGCGCAAACGCCGGCACCGCCGCAAGACACTCAAATCGCGTATACGGCCGTTCTCTCCGCAGTGCAGCACCTCCAGCTCAGGGAAACATTGGAGCACGTCAAGGTTAGACACGCTTGTCCGGGAGGCGTACAGCTCTCTCAGATGGCCACACTGGCGTAGGGGTGCGAGATTCCCCACGCACACGCACCCGTTGATGTTCAAGGACACCAGCTCCCTGGCACCGCGAAGATGTTCAAGTCCAGGATATGATCGATTCGACAGGTTCAGTTCCCTCAGATGCGAGAAAAAAGGGCGCAGCTGATCAACGGCGAGCAGGCGCGGCGGGAGCCGACACGGCGGATGCAGGTCACTCACATCCACTCGGGTGATGCAGGAGCCGGCGACGCGCACGGTCGAATGCGGATAGCCGTGAGCAACGGCACGGGCAACGATCGCCAAAGGCAGCCTCTCCACACCGAACGGCGCACGGTGCAGCCACCAGTCGCACGCGTCCAAGTAGCGCTGCGCTTGTGTGGGGTCACCCTGAAGCTGCTCCACCTCAATCCCAGTGATGATGTTGAGTGCATTGGTGGATTTTCGCAGCGAGACCACGTTACCGATCACATGCCCCGCGCCGCTGGGCGCCTCTGTCTCGACAAGAAGACGAATCCAGAATGTTGTGATGATCAGGCTGTGGCTCGGTGTTTCATTATACCGCAGAATGAGGCGCAAAGTCATGGTGTGAAGTGCGTGCTCTTGTGTTGTCAACACGCTAGCATAGTCAGGAGCACGTAACAAAAGGGGGAGGTGATTTCAAGCACGCACAGTCCTTCTCACGGCACCCATGCAGGCGGGTGCGTATGTGGCACATCAACAAGGTTGTCAGCCTATGCAGCGTGCGGTCCGTCCGTTGTCACGAAGCTAGCTCACACTGTGCGAAGCACCAAGACTGACATCGGAGCGCTACCGGCGCAGGCGGGCTTAGGCGACAGGTCGGCGCAGAAGCGGCAACCAGCAACACTTCGTGACCGTTTTTGTGGGAAAAGGCAATGCAAATTGTGCAACCGAGAAAGCAAAGCAAACGGGCAGAAAGCGGGGGAAATGATGACGTACAACAACTAGTGACCCTACCCGTCGTGGTGCTACATCACCCAACTAGACTAAGAGAAAACAACTCCACGGGTGTTGTGTGTGTGTGTGTGTGCGTGTGTGTGTGCCGTCGTGATGGTGTCATAATCCCCGTGCGATTCGTTCGACGATGTCGATGGCACTGACGCCAGAGACGTCGTCGGCATCCATTTGGCAGCCCGTCAAGTTCTGCCCAGCCCAGAGTGACGTGTAGTCATCGCGCCCCTGCTTCTCCGCAACCGACCTCAGCACGGACATGTACGGTGTCGCCATTGGATAGGGCGGGGCCTCGCTCCGCACGCAGCCTAGCTGCGCCATGACGCCGTTGACGATTCCACGCGCGGGACGCCCGGTCAGAATGTTGGTCACATTCCGTGGTGATGGTGTGATGAGCGTCGCCTCGGCCGTCCCCGCAGCTGCCAAGCTGGCCTCCTCCGCAGTCTTTGTGCGCGCGATAGCACGCCGGTGCAAGGCACTGGTTGAGGCCTCCGCGGCTGTCAAGAAGGCAGTGCCGCACTGAACGCCGTCAGCTCCGAGGACGCATGCCGCGTGGGCGGTTCGGGCGTCGACCACGCCACCCGCGGCCACAACGAGCGCCTCGCGGCCCAGTGCGTTACGCACCTGTGGGACCAGTGCGAAAAGTCCGAGAGGGTCTGCAACGGTCTCTCCGCTGGTACCAAGAAAGGAGCCGCGATGGCCGCCCGCTTCGGCGCCTTGGCAGATGATCACGTCGGCGCCGGCCTTCGCCAAAAACGCCGCCTCTGCAACGGTGGTGGCGGTGCACATGAGGACGAGCCCGTCCACGTCTCGCAGGGCCGCCCACAGCGGCGCGTCAGGAAGGCCAAAGTGGAACGACACTACCCTCGCACGGCCCTCCCGCGCGTGGCGGAGAAGGACGCGGCAGAGCGCCTCGTTGAATCGGGTGTCCGGCGCCGTCGCGCACGCACGCTCCACCTGTGCCTTGGACACGCCTTCACGTGAGAAAAAAGGAGCCAACACATCGCACCAGGGCTGCGAGAGGGATGATGTGGCGCTCCCATCGGCCTCTGGCTTCTGATGGCAGAAGAAATTGTAGCCAACCGCCCCAGACACTCGGTTCGACGTCTCCCCGGAAAGGTGCGTAATCAGGCTGTCCAACTGTGTGTCCGACATGCCGCTGCACGGCATCATGCCAACGCCACCCGCGCGTGCGACAGCGGTCACCAGCCGGGGTCCCACACAGCCGAGCATCGGTGCGCTGAGAACCGCCCGCTCACAACCCAACAGCGCGGTCAGACGGCTTGCGGCGCCAGACATGGCGACGAGGTGTGTCGCAGTATGTGGGGGAAGGAAAGGTGGGGACCGCCAGTCTTGAGCGCGTGGGACAGCTCAGGTAAGACGGTGCGTGGCGATGACAAGAGAGTACCCTGTGCGAGCCGGACGTGTTTTGTGTGAGTGAGAGACGGAATAGAGGGGAGAACGGGAGAACGGGAGTGAGCTTCTTGGCGGTTCGCTGCACGGCGATCACTCAGTCAGACTCGCCAGTCGCAGAGGAAAGCGAGCGAAGAGATATTCGAGTACGTTCGCGCCCTTCTTTTCAGCCGCTCTCCAGTGATTATGAGAAGCGGGAGCGAAGGCGAAACTATCAAGGGCACGCGGCGCTACCAGCACGTCCGAAGGTCACGCACGTCACTGCCAATGACTCTCTTCTTAGACGTGTGTGACTGCGCACTGAAAGGACTCTGTTCGCCCAGTCACACATTCTGATAAAATCACGATGAAGGCCAACAAAACAAAAAAAAGAGAAAGGGGGAAAGAGTGGCATCGACTACCTGCACATTCAGACGGTATATTGAAAGCAAAGTGCCAGAAGTAGTGTGGCGATAACTGCCGGCGCACCCCGTTCACAGGCACCACATTTTTTTTCCTGCATGTTTGCGTGTGGGGGAAAAGGGAAAAGAGGAGGTGTATACAGGTGAGATGAGCATTCTTTGAGCTCATCTCACTTCGCGTAGGCAAAGCTGACGGAGGCATCGTCGGCGTCGAACACAGTGTAGACGCGCTTCATGAAGACATCGCCGAGGATCCAGGCAGGGCCGATGGGCGCTGGCAGGTCCATTCCCATCATCCCCACAATGCACGTTGAGTCACCGCTGTTGATGACGTAGTCACTGCCCTTCAGCACCCACTCTTTGCCGCCAATGGTCAGCGTGAGGTCCGGCAGCGACGGCACGGCACTGCAGTCGACGGAGTACTGTCCGTTCGCGACCTCCTTCGCGCCGAGCGTGGACATGACAGACGGGATGATGGCCTTGGGCACCACCAGCAGCGAAGAACCTGAGTCCACGATAGCCGTGACAGTGTCGCTGATCGGCACCGTTCCCAGCACGGCGCGGGTCATGTCCACGGTCCAGTATGTCTTGGTCGTGAGATCAACACGGACGAGCTCACCGGTGAAGTGGGTCGCATCATAGCCCCCGAGGATCAGGCTGCCCTCGTTGGACGCGTCCCGTGGCAGGTAGAAGGCAAACTTGTTCGCGAAGTTTTTGTTGTGCTTGGCGATAGAAAACATGGGTGGTTCCATACCGTAAATCGAGATGCTCGGCCACCCGAGACCGCAGATGCCGTCCCACTTGGAAAGCATGTAGCCCAGGCCGAGGCCAGAGGCATCCGTAATGGCGGCGAAGCTCTGCGGTCCTTTGAAGCCCGCGATGGTGACCTCGTCTGCGACAACGTGCCCACTGACAGGGCCGCTGCCGTACTGAATGTGGAATTCTCGGCCATCAGCTTTATTGGTCGAGCTTGCATCGGCTTGGTAACGCTTCTTCAGCAGGCAAGAGAGGGAACAGTTGTGTGCAGGTACCCAGACGTTGCTGCTTCCCGTGTCGTAAATGACTTGGAACTCCTGCGGAGGAGTGCCGAGGGACATGGCACCAAAAAACTGCACTCCCAGGTAGTCATGGATGACGACCTCGCCGGTTTCGCCGAAGTACGGGCGTTCGACCGTCCGCGGCATATTCATCGCCACGGCCTGCGCCAGGTTCAGCTCACGCCGAAGGGGAATGCGTGTGAGAGCTGCGCCGGCCTGCACAGGGGCGACGGTCGCTCCCGCCAGGCAGAGGGCCAGAAGAACAAGAAAGAGACAGCCGCGCATGTGAAGGCTTGCGTGAAGGTGGTAGGGAAGGCAAGAAGCAGAAATCGATAAAGACTGGTCGACGAACGAGAGCAGAATGTAAAGAATTAGAAAAAAAAGTGCGGACGAGTGAGAGTGGTAAAAGAAGGAAAGAACAGGAACGATGGGCGGGGGCGATCAAGCGCCGGCGAGCAGCGGTCTCACTGCCCAACTGTGATGGTAAGGCACCAAAACGCCCGTTTCGAGAATAGGGCGGAGAAGCATCCAGTGAAGCAGACAAGAAGGAAATGGGAGAATACAGCTCACTCCACGCTGCACCAGGGCGACGGGTTGACACCGCGCTCACGAAGAAGGAGGGGAGCCAAAAACGTCTGTGGGCAGTACCAGCGGCGCGCCCGGTGCGATGTCCCTTGTCGCCTCCACGCACCAAAGGTCGCGTGTGGTGTCCTTCATTCGCATCAGCTGACGTGCACCGTGCAGTCTGTTCGCAGTCGCCCACTCAGCGAGAGCCTGGCCACGCGGAGTCACGGGTCGGAGTGCGACGTTCGACTGCTGGAGACAAGCCCCACCCGCGGTTGCGCGTGGGAGTGCATCGATGAACGCAGCGCACACCAACGGACTCATTGGTGCAGGCGGCTCACCCGCCGAGGGGGCCGCCGGCGGTTCCTTCAGCTGCGGTTTGCGGCGAAACGAGCACGCTTGTGTGTAGTAGAACGCCGCCACAAAAGTCGCCATCGGTGGAGTCACAAAGCTGTCCGTGAAGCGCTGCAGGTGACTTGCTTCCGTCCTAATCGCTTCTCCACAACCTCCAGTGGAGGCCAGTTCGGGGAGCGAGGTGAGGATGTCTTGCAGCCGATCGGCGTGCCACCCCGGCTGGGTGTGATGTGCCTGGCACGCGAGGTAATAGGCCATGTAGAACACATCTAGCAGCGAGTACTGCTCCCCGAGCACAGATAGCATTTCGGCCGGTTCTGGCACGAGTCCGTCGTGATCCAGATCCACAAGTGCGTTGACATCCCATAGGGCCGTGTCAGGCACGACAGCCGCGGCACTACCCACCGGGAGAGACTCATTCGCGTACACTTGTAACGGCCATGGCTTAGACGCGGTGCCGCGCTGCAGTGTGATGCGCTGTGAGAGGGCGATCCCCATCGGTCTCAGAGACGCAAGGAGGGGTGATGCACACATCTCGCTCTTTACCGACAGGCGAGCTTGGTCCACATTTGTCGAGGGCACGGATGGTGTATGCGCGTAGGGCAGAAAGACGGGGAGACGAGATGAGAGAGGGGGGAGACTAAAGTAATCAAGCCCAAAATGCCGTGAGTAAGGTGAAGGTGCTGTCAACAACGTGGATGCGGCGCATGATCACGCTCGCGAAGAGGTAACCAAGTCAATGCGCTTCCACCGGGTTCACTAGCCGGGAGTCGCTGGCACGCGACGAGCCCGTGAGCTTATTGTGCGCCAGTGTGGGATTGTGTGTACGCGAGCTTGGCGACGAGGAAATTGGGGGCGGAAGGATATGCGTCACGGAACTGACGGAGGTTTCGCGAGCCGTCACGTTCGCTTCCTCGCCATACAAGACAACATTGTATGTGCATGTGTGTGTGCGTGTGTGGAGAACAGGAAGGAAAGAAGCATTCGACGACACCGTTGTTTTTACTTGGGATCCTGAAGAACGCCTGCGCTTGCGATAAGCGCACTCTGTGAAGGCTTGCCGCTCGGTGTGCCATAGGACTCAAGCGTCTTGACGTGCTCGTAGCCCTTGGTGACCTGGCCAAAGACGACGTGCTTGCCGTCCAGCCATGGACATGCAACGGTGCAAATGAAGAACTGGGAGCCGTTGGTGTTGGGACCGGCGTTGGCCATCGAAAGAATGCCAGGTGCCTTGTGCTTACCGGCCTTGCCGGCAAAGGACTCATCGCGAAAGCGGGTGCCGTAGATGGAACAGCCACCCGTGCCGTTGCCGCGCGTGATGTCACCGCCCTGGATCATGAAGTTTGGAATGATACGGTGAAACACACACTTCTCAAAAGACAACGGCTTGCCATCCGGCGTGCGGTTCGCCTGCCCGCGGCAGAGCTCGCGGAAGTTGCGGGCTGTGATGGGGACCGTGTCGTCAAACAGCTCCATCTCGATGCGGCCAATGGGGTCGGTCGACGACATGCCGAAGTAGGACGTACTCTGCCGAGCGACGTCAAAGTAGACGATGGAGTTGGCAGGGTTTGTCGGGTACGGCGCGAGGTATGCGGCAGCGGCATCGGCGGACTTGTACGAGGCATGTACTGCTGCACCCATTAGCAGAGCACCAGCAAACTTGAGAGCCATTGCGCGAATGTGCCTGACGACGTGCTACTAGGCAACTGGTGATCAATGAAGGAAGAAAGGACGGAAGGAAACGAGAATGCCGCGGTTGAGTCGCTACAGAGAGGCCAGGTGGAGCTAGAAGAAAGAGAGAAAAAAGAAGAATTGTGGCAACGGTGCAGTTGAGAAGACGGCGCAAAGGCAGTGAAGGACTTCTCAGAGTGAGCGCACGCTTGATTCACTGAATCGCTCCCTCTTTCTTCCACGTTTGCCAACGCCGCTCAGGGTAGAAGGGTCGCAGAAAGCACGAGCGGTGAGTCAGCAGTGTGTCGCACACATACAGAGAGTAGAGGGGGCGAAGGAATGTGCTGTCGGTGGGTGGGCGTGAAGACTCTCAAACTAAAACGCCAATGTAGAACAAAAGAAAAACGAGAAAACAAAAGGAGCCGATAAACGAACAGAGGAAAGAGAAAAGAAAAAAGGCGTTCATTACAAGAATCGCAGGCCACCGAGCGTGACCGCACGCTTTAGCTACACGCACCGAGCGGCATGGTGAAACGACGGCAAGAGAGCAAAACAGGAACGACAGGAGAAAAAAAACACGTTTGAGCGCGTGGCTAGGAGAAAATCAAATGAAGAAACGGTCACTGTGGTGCGCATTATCGTGCACGCGGGGTGTGGAGGGTGGTTAGACTTGATCATACAACAAACCTTTACAGGCGATTCCCACCACGGCACCACGAAACAAGAAGCAATAAGAAGAGAAGTACACGAAGGTGGCATGCGGGAAGTGAACCTGTGACGCCCGATCTCAGTGTAAACTTTCAGAAGAACAACAATGGCGATTGTGAATAAAGCAGAGACGACAGTGAGCCTGAATGGCCACAGACGCACTGCACATTAAAAAACAAAACTTAGAGCGCTATCACGTCATGGAAGAGTGCCTGCTGTCACAGCGAGGCAGAAGCAGAGACAAACGTGCTTCCGGATGTGCACGCAGCCACCAGCTTTTTCGTGAAGGACATGGACAGTTCCATGCTGCTGATTGTCACGTATTCATTCGGCTCGTGCGCGCCGGCGCCAGCGGGGCCATTGATGACTGTGGGGATGCCCAGGCCGGCTTGAAAATGGCCCGCTTCCGTGCCACCTCCGGACTTGTGCATCAAATCATTGCCCATGACCTTACGTGCCAGCTGCGTAAACGCGTGTTGCTCATCCGCGTTGAACGGCGGCAAAGAGGTGTCCACGGTGTAGTCGACAGACGCCTCTGGGTACTCGGCCCGCATGCTTGGCAGGATTGTGCTGTTGATGTACTCTTGGATCTCGGCCTCAATCTTGCGGCCCACCTCCATGTTCATCAAGCGCACACTGAACTCAATGGTGCACTCGGCAGGGACCGTGTTCACCGCGTTGCCACCCTCCACCAAGTTGACTGACATTGGGGAGAAAGGGCACGTGTAGTTCGTATCGCGTTTGTCCGTGGCCCGCACGCGCTCAGCGATCTGGCGAATCTTCGTGATGATCAGTGCACCGTACTCGATGGCGTTGCAGCTTGTATTCATCAGGGCCATGGACGAGTGAATCGCCTTGCCGTGCACAACGATGCGCCAGAAAAAGTGGCCCTTGTTGCCAGTGCCGATGAAATGGTTGCGCGGCTCGCCGACAAGGCAGCAATCTGCCTTGAAGTTCTGGGCCTTGAGGTGCGCCACGAGAACGCCGGCGCCTAGGCAGCCGACTTCCTCGTCGTACGAAAAGGCGTAGTGAACGGGTTTGGCACGCTTCATCGACAAGAAGGTTGGTGTCAGAGTGAGCACCACGGCAAGGAAGCCCTTCATGTCGCACGTCCCGCGGCCGTACAGCTTCCCGTCCTTCTCCACCACCGTGAATGGGTCGCTGTCCCACTTCTGCCCGTCCACCGGCACCACGTCTGTGTGGCCGGAGAGAATGATGCCTCCCTGTGCCTCGCCACCTTCGCCTGGCAGTGTGGCCCACAGATTCGCCTTGGTCTTCTCCTCGTTGTACACGCGTGTCGTGGCGACGCCCACGCTCTTGAGGTAGTCTTCCACGTAGGCGATAAATTCCAAGTTGGAGTTTCGGCTGGTCGTATCAAAGTGCACCAGTTTCGCCAGCCATCCGCGAAAATCAGAGGGGAATGAAGTCGTCATGCTCAGGGAGGCGCGTAAGGGTCGCGGGCGACGGCAAAGCGCTCTGTAGGGAAGCGGTGATGAGAGCTCTTGGGAGAGAAGCACGCGTCTTGCTCGTGCAGTTGATCGTGAAGGAAAAAGAAAGAGGGGTAAGAAAGCAAGTGTGTGTGTGTGTACGGTGAGAGATCAACGACTGTGCGGCGTGTGAATGTGGCCGTGTGTATTCACGCAGTGGGTGCAGATTCTTCGATCAAGGATAGGATCCACCATGGACAAACGCATAGGCACAAAACCAATAAACAAGGCACAAGAAGAGTGTGTGCCAACGGTGCACTGGCTCCGGGTGAGCTGCACTGGAAGGCTTGGTGCCCTTTCAGATCGCATCGGCGTCTCTCCACGACAGTCGAAGGTAACACAGCGCACGACACGGCCAGCAACAGCACGTCACCGATCGCCCATGTTCGCCTTCCTGGTGATGGGCAGGCTGCTAGGAAGACGAAGAAAATGGAGACCGGATGACAAGCTCAGTCACAGAAAGAGATGTTGTTGTTGTTGTTTTTTCTTTTGACGATACACAAGTGAATAACAACAAAAAAGAACAATGAAAGCATTGAGAACAATCACGGGGATGAATCAACAAGGTGGACAGTGCTCAGCCATCGCTTCAAGCTGTGCTCTTGTTCGCGCGCAGTTCGCAGGAAGCACACCGGGCGTCGTCGTCGTCGTTGCTCTTGGTTTAACAATCAATCCCTTCCTGCCAAGCACGCGACGGCAGGTTTCCGTGTTGTGAGAGCTCACCATCTACAGGCGAGTATGTGCGTGCAACGGCGCATGTGTACAAAAAAAAAAGACAAACAAATAAATAAGAAAAGAAAGAGGAAGTGTCTCGCGTCGGCTCGCGTGGAGGCAAAGAACGCACGTTAGGCGAAGTTGTTGCCATTCCAGCCGAAGCTCTGCGCACCGTAATAACAGATGTAAATGCGCGTCCCAGTAATGCCCGTCGTCTGCGAGACTGCAGCGGTGATGTCCTGCGTCATCAGCGTGGCTGGAGAGGACAAGACAGGGCCAGAAATCTGCACGTTGACAAAGGCCACGGGGTCCTTGGTGCCGCGGAAGTACATGTCTGCGTCCTGCTCGAAGATCGTCATGACCCAGTCCTCACCCTTGCCCAGGCGTGCGTGGCAGCTCTTCTTGATGGCGGCCGTGAGGGCGGCCTTCTTCGAGTCATCCAGAGGGATGTTGACCTTGGTGGTGACAACGGGCATGGTGGTTCGCGAGGGGGGTGTCAAGGAAGGAAGTGAGGAGGCTGTTGGGAATTCGTGGGGCGGTGTGTGGTTTGCGCGGTTTCAGAGGATGTTAGAGTAAGTGAAGACGAAAACAGAGAAGACGGAAGATGAGTGAAGAAGTAACGTGGGATAAAGTGCGTGGTGGTTGGCAGAGTGGTGCGCTGCCTTCACTGGTACCGAGTCGACCACTCGGCCGAGGTGAATACCTGCTGATGATCGCGGGGCATTTTGCGGCGGAAGTGCGTGTCCGCTGCCCGGTGGTTTTCGGTTGTTGTTTTTTGCTTGTTTGTTTTGTGTTTCGTCTTCTGTCTGTCTGTTTGACAGCTGAAGTAGTAAGCGTGACGACCGTTGAGGCACAGCACCGCGAGTGTTTTGTTTTGCTAGCACTGTTTCCTTCGCCCTGTACACTCACGTGCACCCTCAACAGTGGCTGCCTTAGCGTGCCAAGCGAAGTGACTGTGGCGCGTGGGGCGTGAGCAGGCGATCCGTCGCGCCTGCGATGGCGTCTCGTGAGAGGCCGGACCGGCGAAGACACGCGGCGATCCGGTGGCGCTGCGGCGTGGATGTAATCTGGCTAGCGGCCTGTTGAATGAGCGGCAGCGCCACGGACGCCTCTCGCAGCAAGCGGTGCACCGACGGACTGCTGAAGAGAACGCTGAGGGCCACCTCATCGAATCGCTGCGCATTTTTAGCGGCGTGCCGGAGTAGAGTGTCTTGCGTCGCGCGGCGAGCGTCTGCGCTGCATCCCGCGAGGCTCTGTAGCGCGCGGACGGCCAGCGCTGTCTGCACTGGCGTGAGCACAGGTGTCAGTGCGATGAGACGCTCCATGGCGACGCTCTGTGCGGCCGGCACAGCCAGTGAAAGCTGCGACATGCCCGTCAGCACATCCACAAGCGCAGCGGCGGACATAGCCTCCCACTGCTCTCGTGTCACGCGCAAAAGCATCATCTTGACGGCGGCTGTGTAGGTGAAGCGGACCGCTGCCAGGCTGTGCAGAATCGCTGCGAGGCTCGCGCCACTTAGGCGAGACAGCAGAAGAGGGTCGTCGGTGATGGCTTTTACGCACGTCAACAGCAGTGCGTCTTCCTTGAGCACCTTGTCTTCGAACACCGCAAAGAACCGCCGGTGGTCGTCAGGATGCGCGTCTGTCAGGCTTGCGATGTACTCTTGTGCCAGAGAAACGAGCGCGCCGTGCTCGTGGGCAGGTGTAGCTGACATGGTCGACAGAAGCTGCCGGCAGTGCATTTGCGAAGGCGTTAACGGTAGCAACGTGCTCGCAGGATCATGACGGTGCATCCAGGCTGACGGCGCCAGTGTCATGTCATCATCAATGCCTTTTGACACCGCCTCCAGCAGCAGCTCGTGCACCGTTGAATATTCGTCTAAGATATCCTCTCCAAACGCCTCGCACACAGCCGTGGCCGCCGTGGCGCAGAGCAGTTTAGGTTGCACGAGGCCGGCTTTTGCCTGCAGATACGCCGCGCAGGCAGCGTAAAGATCGTCGTCGCGGCAGCCCATCCGGTGCAGCGCGGCCACCCCGACGAGCAGTGCGTGGACAGGCATCGTGCCGTCGCCGAGGGAGCCGCGGATCTTCTCCGCGCAGAACCGCACGAGTGCCTCTCGGTTGCGTGATTGAGCACAACCAGCGACCACGCTGAACGCAAAAACTCGCAGTGCTGTCACCAGCTGTATCGGAGGAATGGCGGAAGCGGTCTTGACGAAAGCATCAGCGAGGTACTCCATCACAGCTGCGTCGACAGTCGTGACGGCGGGCCTATTCTCACAGTCGCCATGTCCGCCGTGTGCAGCATCACCCACGACAAGAAGAAACTGAAAGGCTTGTGCGGTGGGTAGGTACACATACTGAAGCGCCGCTTCGTGAAGGAGTGTCAGGCAGCACGTCTGTGCCGCGTCGCACGGGGTGTCGGCAAGTGCGGACATGAGTGCAAATGGAGGGCTTTCCGCCGCCATCAACGACTCTGACGCCGGGCCCACTCGCTCTGCGCACGCCGCCAGCGCTGTCGCAAACTCCATTGGTAGAGACTCTGGCGTGTTCCCACAAGACGCGTTGCTCTTGCGCAAGGGTGAAGAGGAGGAATCGGTGTGGATGTGGGTCAGACACAGCACTCGTCGCAAGGCAATCAGTTGAGTTGTGTATGTCTGTAGCTCGTCAAGCGTGCAGTCTTCCAGTCCGCCTTCACTGGCCTTGACGCTGAACAGTTCCACCAGCTGAGTGCATAAAAAGGTGACCACGTCACGCAACTCCGCCCGCAGAGCCGCCACGCGGGACGAGAGGTGTGCCGGGTCAGCGACAGCACGACTGACCTCTGACCACGTCCGCGCATCGAGCAGGCCGCTGCACAGCCGCTCCAACAAACTTGGGATCGCAGCCTCCGTCCCCACCTGTGGCTGGCGCCAGAGGAACAGGAAGCACTGGACGACGCTGAAATCATCTGCGGACTCGGCCACGTCGACGGCCTGGCTCTCGACCAGGGCTGCAAAGGCGGCGTGGGCAAAGCGAACCCGATTCCACTGTGCACAGAGATGCGCAAGCAGCCCAGCGCGGATAGGCTCGGCAGCGTGTAGGGCTACCGCGCGCGCAGCCAGTGCCTGGTGGGGGCGGTCAAAGGATACACCACTACCACTCAGCCCGCCCCCGGACAGCTGCACGTTGACAGTCATCGTGGTGAGGACAGCAACAGTGTCCGCGTCGGCAGCCCTCGGTGCGTGTGCGCAGAGGTAGTGGAACACGGTCGTCTGCGCCTGCTGCGTCGCAGGGGCACTGGCATGCCTGCTGCCGCTCCTCAGAAAGCCGCTTGTGATGGCGTGGAGGTCGTGCGCGCGCCACGAACCAGCGCTCGCACCAGCTGTTAGGAGCATCGCCACGTGCGTCCAGCACGCCGTCAACGCAGCCTCGGGCACACGGCGGAGTGCCGACGGAGAAGTGGGCAGGTACGCGCACAGCAGTGCAAGCTTGCGGCCGTCTAGTTGCACGCGTGCGTCAGCGTGCATTGTCGCCGCGACAGAGATGAGGCACGCAGCGTGACGACGGCTTAGTCGATGAAGACTCTTCCCCAGTTCAGCCTCCGCATCCTTGTAAACCACGTAGCACGCGGACATCTCGAGAAGACCTTCTGCGGTCCAACGCGCCTCCTCCGCACGCGTGAACGTCACCACTTCAGCACGGCGCAATAATGCAGTGAGAAGGAGGCTGCCGCCCGTTGTGGATACGTGCCGTGCCGACGCGCACGCCGTGTGGGCGACGCCTGCAGCACGCACACGGCTCAGCATGGTCAAGGGAGAAGAAAAGTGACGCAGCCGCGAGATGTTTTCATTTATCGCAGAAAGCACGGTAGCTCAAGCCTCTCTGTTGAGGCCGCGCGCAGGCAAGGTGGCAGCAAATGTGGGAGTCGATAAAAGACAAAAAAGAGAAGAAGAGGTACGTAGGTTTCGTGACGAGGAGAGCAGCGGGGGATGACAGTGTTGTTCAGGTCCCTCTCATGGAGGGCTGGAGATCAGCGCGATCAAACACCGATGACTGTGAAAGAGGCATGGTGTGTCGTGGGTTTGAGCTTCTGTCAGGGCAAAGCAGGTGCGCACAAGGGTGCACCCGTGCTCCGTTATGCTTGTTTCGCGAGTGAGTACTAGCTACGCTGCCGTGACCGCTACGCGATGAGATTCGTGGATTGACGGTGATATGTATACTCACGGCTGCCCCCGCTGTTGTTCTTGTTGTTGTTGTTGCTGTCGCAGCAGACCGTACCTCTCGCTCCCGCTGATGAGTCTGGCAAGGTAAGTGTCGAGGTACACGCAATAATATACATAGGTGCAACACGTGTGCGAGAGGAGCGGCTTAAGCGAGGTCAAGTCAGAGCCCACCACACCAAAGCCAGCGTGAACGCCCCTCAGTGCGCCTGTACGCAATCTCTCTGTGTGTGTGCGCGCGCGTAGTCCTCTCCTATCGGCAGTGGCGGACTACGACGGCATCGTGCCGACGATCTGGCTCAGGTCGTTCTCGGCGCCCATCGCCTTACTCTGCTGAAGCACAACGTTCCGAATGGCTGCGTTGCCTCGCGTGATGCCGATGCTGACCCGCGCGGCGTCAACGAGAGCGGGGTTGTTCGCTTCGCCGCCGACGCGGTAGGCGTGCTCGTAGTAAAAGAGGGCGTGCTGGTGGTCGTGGATGAGTGAGTACACCTCTCCAAGCAACAACAAGCAAATCGCTGCGCCGCCCTTGTCGCCAACGACACTACAGTTTTCCAAGCACTGCTCCAGGTTACTCTGTGCAGATCGCATGTTGCCAATGCGAATCGCGAGCAGCCCTAGATTGCCGTACGCAATTGTCTCGAGCATCGCCTCACCCGACTCCTTGGCAGACACCAGCCCATCATCGAAAGCCTGCTCGGCAAATTCAAGTTCGCCTAGTGCGGCGTAGCTGACGCCCATGTTGATCTGCGCCACTGCACGGTTGTAAGCGCCGCCAAGGGGCTCCTGCTTCTTGTAGTGCACAAGTGACATTTTGTGCGCGCCAAGGCGGAAGTGGCTAACACCGAGGATGTTGTGGCAGAAGGCGAGCCCAGTGGCGTCTCCGAGTGACTCAAAATGAGTCAGGGCCTTGCTGAACGCCTTGATGGCGAGCTCCAAGTTGCCGTAGTTGTACTGCAGGCAACCGACCACGCTGTACAGCTGGGCGGCGGTGGAGACGTTTCCCGAGCGCTGCGCCGCTTGTGCACGCACCTCTGCGTCCTTGAGTGCCGTAATCTGTGCCGTGCTGGGCTCTTTCGACACAGCCTTCGTGGTCGCGCGCGTGGTTGTCCAGGTTAGTGGCGCGCTCTCCGCTCCTTTCAGCAACGCGGCGATTCGCCGAGAGAGTGGGAGGTCGCTCGGAGGCTCCTCAAAGGGAGGAGCGTGCAGAGTCTCTGGTGCAGCGTACCGCAGAGGAACGTCGAGTGCACTCTCTCGAGCGCGCACGGGATGCACAATCATGCACAACGTCGCATCGCCCACCTGTTGGACGCGATCAAACGGCAGGGCGGGAATACAACGCGACGGTGCGCCAGTGCCTGGGCTGATGGTGGTAGTCGCCACGAAGCGGTTGATGTGCCGCAACGCCTCTTTGCTGAGTAGGGAGCGGTCGTCTGCCGTCGACACCGTGTACTGACGGTGTGTCGTTGAGGACAGCAATCCTTGGGGGTCACTCGACATGTCCCTTGTCTTCGCGAGTGCGCGTGCGCAGGTGCTGCGTGTATTGTGTATGTGGGGGGAGGGAGTCTTTCCTTCCTGCTCTGGGGTGTTGCACTGATGTGCACGTGCGTGCGCGCACCGGTGAAAGATCGTGTCGGATAAGCGCGTGAGCGGGGAGAAGGGGGAAAAAGAGAGCGTTTGCCGTCGTCAGGAGTGGGAAGAATGTGGTCAGGAAAGCACCTATGCGCACACCGGAGGAGTGTGAATGGCGTCCTGTCGTACTTGGGTGGTCGTGCCCGAGTCACGCACGCAGGTGTTGGCGATCCCCACGCAGACACGGCGTTCAGTCACACGTACGCACGAGAGGCTGCGCTGTTGCAAGACACCGACAATCACCCTCGCTGTGTGAACGGTGTGTACTTTGCTAAATCAAGAACGCGCACGTTTGCGACAACAGGGCGCGCGCACATGCAGTGGCGTGGTTGTCAGCTAAGCGATTTCTGCATCACTGAGGTGTCCAATGAAACCACGTCGACGCGCCAAATGAACTCCACGATCGAGAAGAGGCGTAGTCTACACAACGAGGAAGAAGGGGTGAGAAAAAAAAACAGGGGCAACTAGAAGCTGCAGGCACAGCTGTAAAACGGTACACACACACACACACACACACGCACACGCACGAAACGCATCAGTGCGCATCGGAGGTGGAAATGACAAGCTCCGGTGGGGTAAGGGCGGCGCTGCCACTTGCCTCTGCTTTTCTTTTTCGGTACATGTGGGTGTGCATGCAAAGCGTCACTGTCCTTGCCGTCCGGGGCATTCATCAAAAGACAAGAGGTGCCCACCGTCGTGGTTGTTCCGGTTGGCATTCTCAGTGGAGCGACGACATCAAGGCACAACGATGGGGAGCCAAGAAAACCACGAAGCATAGGACTGGAGAGATAAGAGAGACTCCTCAGCAAGGTCGCAACAAAAGGAAGGGGAAACAGAAAAGAGTCAAAGTGGCCGTTCGCATAAGAGGGATGAGTGAGTCAAACAAAAACAAAAAAAACAGCAACAACAACAATGACTATTCGAGAAGAGAGAGAGGTGTGCGCGTTTCAACAGCAAAGGAAAAAAAGAAAAAAGTGGTCGCCTCAGCAATGGAAAGTCCGGCCGTTACATGAGCTCAGGGTCGCCCTTGACAGCTGTGTCCTCCTCGCACCGAAGCAGCTCGTCCTTCATCGCCTTGCGCAGTTGAAGGAACCAGGTGTGGAAATCCTTGGTGCGCCCGCGAATACGGTACGCCACAACTTTGGTGTAGCCCTGTGCCGCTGGCAGCAAGCGCACGCCGACCTCCACAACCTTTTTCCCGTCCACCACCCAATTACCATACAGAAAGCCGGGGATGTCGCCGTTTTCGAACTCGGTGGCGAAGCTCTGCTGCTCGGCGAACAAGTGAGCCATGATCATCTCGCGTGAGCCGGCGACGGTATAGCCCGTGCTGAGGGAACTCTTGAAGCTGGTGTGCTCCGTAATTTCGAAGATGTTCTCCAGGCGGCGGAGACGAATGGCCAGCGGGTGGTTCTTGAGGAGATCGTACTTGGCGCACAGGCCGACGAAGCTCTCGAAGGTCAGGGTCGAGTTCTTGTTCTCGTTGGCCTCGCCAATCGCCTTAAAAAGCTGGTCGACTTCGGTGTCCGACATGTTGAGGCCAAGTTTTTTGATGTTGTCGCGAGTAATGACGCCGGTGTGTTCGACGTCGATCGCATCGAAGGCTTTGCGTAGCTCCACCATGAGGTCCTTCTCAAGGTCATAGTGGAACATCCCACAGAGGCGCCGGACGTCGTACTTCTTGCCCAGGGTATTCTGGTGAGCCGTCCAGCCAAGAACGAACTGCTCTTCACTAATGCGTCCATCCTCGTCAAGCTGGAAGTTCTTCATGAAGTCGTCAACCTCCGTCTGAGGCACCTCCTTGTTGTCGTTCAGCTTCACCAGTGCATCACGCACCTCCGCGCGCTCGAGGAGGCCGTCGCCCGTAACGTTGACGCCACGAAAGGCTTGGCGCAGCTCCGCCTCAACTTTGCTCGTCGGGGAGATACTGCCGTTGGGAGAGCCGGCCTGCGAGCCCTCAGCAGGTGTGATAGCACGCTGGATGAATTCGCCACTAGCGCACGTGGTGGGGCTCTGTGGGGAGGCGACGAGGTCGCCATCGTCGGGGAACAGGCTGGGATCAAGATCCACTTGAAACCACGGGTCCCGGATAACGTCCTTGGTCGTGTACCGTTTGGTGGGGTCGCGCTCAAGCAAATGTGCGATGAGCTCAGAGGCGCCGCTGGAAAGGTACTTGTTCGTTTTGTTGTACATGCAGCTAAGAATGCGTTTGCGCGTGAGTCCGTCGGTGCGGTCGGTGAAAGGCAGGTACCCGCATAACATGAAGAATAGGATGCACCCGCAGCTCCACATGTCGCACGCGCTGCCCTCGTAGCCGCGTTCCTTGAGCACTTCCGGTGCCTGGTAGTCAATGCTGCCAGCCAGTGACGTGAAGAGCACTTCTTGATCGTTGAAGCGCCCATCCTTGGTGTACCGAGACAGGCCGAAGTCGCACACCTTAAGGCAGTTGTTGTCGCCCAGAAGAAGGTTTTCGGCTTTCAAGTCACGGTGAACGATGTTCATGTTGTGGCAGTAGTGCACTGCACTGATGAGCTGCTGGAAGAAGTTGCGTGCGGTATTTTCATCGAAGCGCTGCGAGTCGACGATCTTATCGAAAAGCTCGCCGTTCGCTGCCAGCTCCATCACGAGAATGTAGGCCTTGCTGTTCTCGATGGCGCCAAGTAGCCGAACAACATGCTTGCACTTGATCTTCCTCATCATTTCGATTTCGCGCTCCACGTACGCCTGGATGCCGTCGTTCCGCACCAACTCCTTGTCGATCATCTTCACTGCCACTTTCCGTTTCTTCTTTGTGTCAAACCCGAAATATACTTTGCCGAAGCCACCAGAGCCCAGAACTGGGCCTATCTCGATGTAGCCGCCGAGAAGTTTGGACGACTTCACCGTCGGCTCTTTGGGGCCCGTGGACGACATGGTCACACGCACGTGCTAAACCTTTCCTCGCTAATTATACTGGTGGAAGCGCAGAGGCGCGGCACTGTATGAGCTTTGACGGCGACTCTGTGGCGCGTGGGTCTCCGTGCAGATACTAGTCTGATATGCTTCTTCACAAGGCATTCAAGGTAGCGTTCATATGAAAACAGGTGTGAAGCAGGGATCGGATAAGAGAAAAGAGAGAGAGGGCGGGAGGAAAGGAAGTGAAGAAGGTGGGGGAGACCGAATCACGTGAAGAGGGATCCAATGAGTTATGTGAATGTCAATGTGCGCGTGTATGTGGGGTCAAGACGTGAAAACACCAGCTGCCGTGCGTGCATGCCCAAAGCGTGGGAGTAGCAAAAGGAAAAGAGCAAAGGGGCTCTTGGACGGTGCGGCGCGGTGCGCGTTCAAATGCATCCCGTAGCACCAACGTACCAGAGGCGCCGAGGTGTTTTATGATACTTTCTTCGCCACGGTCACAAACAATAGTGAGAAAAGGCACGCTATCATCGCCGCTTCTCACGACAGAGCAGGAAGTCCCCTAAGTAATCTATATATAGGTTTTATCAATGCCGGTACCGTCGCGGTGATCGCGCAGGCACAGACGCTGCGTGTTCGTGGAGCTGAGGTCAAGACAGGCGCCGGCGCGTGCGCTCGGGCTCGAGAGTGTCATCGGTTGGCCGCTCCCACTCACGCTTCACCGACTTGAGCAACGAATGCAGTCGGCGATCAAAGAACTGTTCAGGTCGCGATTGGAACCAGACGTTGAAGCGATTCTGCGGCAGCGACTGAAGCTCCTCTCCGATTTTGTCGAAGTGCTCAAAGCCAGCCCTGTACCCCAGCAGAAACAGCTGACGATCAAACGCCGCAGCTCCCTTCGTTTTGAACGTCATTTGCGTTTCGGGGCGCTCGTACGACTCGACCTTCCACCGCGCTGCCTTGAAGACATCCTCTTTGCTCTGCCGCTTCGCCTGTGCCTTCTTGATGCGCTCCTCCACGCGCGCAAAGTTCTTGATGCACTGCTCGCCACGCTCCAGCAGTGCAGTTACGTAGTCCCGCACCTCTCCAGCAGACTTTGTCTGGCCAGGAATGGCGGCGGCAATGGACTCGTAATCGTGAATACCAGCGGCGCCGCCTGTCAGCGCCGCTACGACTGCGCGGTATTCGTGGTAGTTCCAGCTGGGAAAGCCTTCGCTGAGAAGGCGTTCGCGTTCTTCCTGCTCGATGGCAGTCAGTGTCTCTTCTTCCTCCTCTTCTTCATCCTCGGCGGCGGCGGCTGTGTCGGCGTCCTCCACGTTTTCTCCACCGTCGGGCTTCAAGGCTGTAGAGGCTACCTTCTTCTTGGCGTTGTCCTCACCACCCCCGGACTGGTACTTGCGCTTCCAGTTTCGCACCATGAGAGCGACTTCGGTGTTGTGGAGCTCCAGCAGTCGCTTTGCGTTGAAGAGCTGGTACGGGTGGAACTTGGGTGCCTTGGGTGTCTTGAGCGGGGGAGCCTTGGGGACTTTGGTCTGCATGGCCTGCATGTCTTCCTCCGAAAAGAACTGAACGGGCTCACGCACGCGGTGACCCCGGCCAAGCTTCTCCCCACCGGCACCAAGGCACTCCGAGATCATGTCGCTGCTGACGACGGTTGTCGACTCTCGGCTGGCAAAGCTCGATTCGTAAGGGAGATTCGCCTTGGCTTCGATGGCACCGCTGGTGGAGCGAAAGTACACGAGTGCCTCCTTCAAGTTCGGGTGGAGGACCACCTTGAGCACCTCACCGTACTTGCCGCACTGTGCCAGCAGCTCCGCCTGCGAAACGGGTTCTGTGAGTCGCACGTGCAGCATGCGCGTCTCGACGCCAGTGCGGTAGCTGACGCCTTCAAAGTCGTAGATGTTGGCCTCCTCTGCACCCAGTTGGAAGCTGGCGAGGGACATCTGAATCTGGTTTTTCGCCTCGTTGCTGAGTTGGTTCGACAGCCGCTCGCCCTCGTCGAGGAGACGGTCAATGTCAGCCTCTGTGACGTCATCTTGCCTCGACTTGAAGATCTCCTCCGCGCCGAATTTGATCATGGAGAGCAGCTCTTCTTTGGAGGCTTGGTTGCCACTGCGGGCCTGCTGCATTCGTCCCTGCTGCACCACCACCGCATCCAGGTACAGCTTTTTTAGCGCGCGGCGGTAGATCTTCTCCTCCACAGTTCCGTCAGTCACGAAGCGATACACGCGCACGTTCCGCTTCTGTCCAATGCGATGGGCCCGGTCCTGAGCTTGGAGATCCATCTGCGGGTTCCAGTCGGAGTCGTAGATGATAACGTGGTTGGCCGCCTGCAAGTTGATGCCGAGGCCGCCAGCGCGCGTGGACAAGAGGAAAACAAAGTACTCGCTACTAGGTGAGTTGAAGGAAGCCATCTGCGCATCGCGATCGTAGCCGCTGGTGTTGCCATCGATGCGGCAGTACTTGATGCCGCGATAGTTGCAGTAGTCCTCGAGAATGTCCAGCATGGTCGTGAATTGCGAAAAGATGAGGACCTTGTGTTTTCCCTCCACGTCTCCTCTCAGGCGATGCAGCAGCTTATCCAGTATGCGCATCTTGCCGCTGGTCTTGACGATCTTGTCATCCGTAATGAACGGAGGGCCCTCCTCGCCGCCATCCATGAGGTACGGGTGGTTTATGACCTTGCGCAAGTTCATCATAACGTTGGTGAGAGACGCCGCGCTGCCGCTCGACTTGTTCAGCACCTCTGCGTTCTTGGCAAGAACGTGCAGGTACCACTCGCGCTGCTTCTTGGTGAGCCGGCAAGATACGTAAATCTCCTTCTTGGGTGGAATGCCGGTGCTGACGTCCGACTTCATGCGACGAATCATGAGCGGCGAGAGAATCTTGTGCATGTTCGACATGACAGACGCGTCTTGCTGACCTGAGACGGTGTCGAACCACTGGTCGAACGAGTCGGCATCGCTGAACAGATTTGGCGCGAGAAAGTGCAGCAGTGCCCAGAGCTCCTTCAGGTTGTTCTGGAGCGGCGTACCAGTGATGATGAGACGATGGGCGGTGTGGAGCGAGTTGAGCGCCATGTGCGCGCGGCCCTCCTCGTTCTTCAGCTTGTGTGCCTCGTCGACGATGAGGTACTGCCAGGATATCTTCTTGAATGTGTTGACCTCGTCCAGCACCATCTCGAACGTGGTGACAATCACGTCGTACCGTAGATGGTCATATGGCTGAAGGTGGGTCTTGACGATGCTTGCGCGAATGTCGCTGGAGGCGTGGAACTTGTACACCGACAGCGCAGGGCACCAATGCTTGAACTCGCGATACCAGTTGCCCATCACCGACTTAGGGCACACGACCAGGTGCGGGCCAGGCATGCCCACAGAGAACTTGAGGTAGGCAATCGTCGCGATTGTCTGGAATGTTTTTCCGAGCCCCATCTCGTCTGCCAGAATGCCGTTCACGCCGCGCGCGTACAAGCTGAGCAGCCAGTTGACGCCCTCGAGCTGATAGGCACGCAGTTTGCCACGAATGTAATTGGGGGTTTCTGTGAGATGCAGCAGGTCGAATCCACTCGAGTCCTCCTCCTCCGCGCGTCGAAAGAGGCGGCTGCGCTTCCCATCGCGGCCTTTGGCGGCCGGCTTGTCGTCTGCGAGCCCTTTCCACTCACGCACGCCGGTGTAATACTCGGTCTCACGCAACAGGCGATCAAACGCGGAGAGTTGTTGGTGCTCGTCAGAGGAACGCAATGTCGTGATGATGTCCTCGCGCTCGCGGTAGATGTCGCGAATGGTCTCTCGGTGCTCCCGCGCCACCTCGCGCCCTCGCTTGGCGTCAAACGTCGGTTCGACGTAGCCTTCATACACCTCAATGTCGGCCTTGGCGTTGGGGTCCGTGCCGCTGCGGATGGCGCCCAGCAGAATCTGTTCGTACAAGTCAGCTGCTGCCATGTCATTCATCTGGCGCTCAAACGCCGGTGTTCGACGGAGGTCTTGGCGCTGGCGAGCCACACGCGTCATGGTGTCGGGTGCTGGCAAGACGGACGTGATGGTGGAGAGGGGAGGGGCTGTCAAAGAAAAATGAGTGGGCGAACCGCGTTGTTATTGATGTCTATGAAACTAGCAGTCTGCCGGAAAGGGAGCAGAGAGGCTTATGAAGGACAAAATAATTGGGCAGACGTCCTCGCAGTGGTAGTGCGCGCGCGTCTGTTCGTTTCCCTTCTTTCCTTTTACCTTTTTATGCGTGTGTGTTTTCTGCACGACCTGCAGCGCTCTGTGTGCGTGGGAACGGGTGTATGGTGCTTCCTTGCCGTCCCTCGCAGCAGTTCGCGTTGGTGTGGTGAGGGCACGTTGATTAGCCTTCTGTTCACGCTCTCACTCGGTCTCGGAGCAACAAGTCAATTGTACAGTGACGCAAGCTTTCGGCGTGCGTGTGAAGTTGATTCGGGAGTATAACGCGTAGAAAGACAAGAAGAAAGAAAAATGGAGAAGGATGGCATGAGGGTTCGGCAACACTTGAGCCTCGCGTAGAACCTAGCGACAGAAGAAAAAAACCGTAACGCAGGCCGTACCGCAATAGGAGAGAGGCGGATGAGCTGTGCGTATACCAATGATTGTGTGTGCACACGCTGCCGCAGCCAGTGCCAGAGTAAGTAGCTGCTACCTCCTATAGAACCACTTGCTTGTGAGTCTTCCTCTTCTTTTTTTTGTCCGCCCACTCGCGTCCTTTTGGCTTAGTGGGTGTGGGTGTGCAAAGAACACAGTTGTGAAACAGGGGGATGGAAGGTGAGCCACGCGCACGACCCGAAACGCACCACGTCCTGTTAGGTGATGAAGAGACGTACAGGAAACGAGCCGAGTGTGTGGGCACAACCAAAAAAAATGCCACAGGCGGGAAAAGGGAGTGCGTGCGCACACATTTTAGTAAGCCAGAGACAGTGAGTCTTTCGGTATCTTGCTTTGAGAGGAAAAACAAGACGACGCGCATGAGTTGCTGTCAAAAATAAAAAAGCAAAAGTGTCCTACGACGCTGTTCTATATATGTGTTGTATGCGAGTAAAGTCTATTGGAGGAGCAAGTAAGCAAGCTCAAGCACACCGGACGAGGTTGTTGTTGTTGTTTTGTCTTCGAGCTTTTTTAACCTCGGCATGTGCTCCCATTCCCCCTTTGTGGCACGCTCACTCTCATCGCAGCCCCTTTGACAAATTTTCCACTCGACTTTTCGCTCCTCGTCGCGCAGTAGCCTTACCAGTCGTCCACCACGCCGAAACGGTCGAGAAGGGTCTGTTGTTCACGCACATCCTTCTGTACCTTTTTGCGCATGTAGAAGACAGGGCAGTCGCGGCTGGAGCAGATGACTTCCTGGTTGAGCGAGCCTTGGCATCGCTGGCACTCCGTCCACACCTGCGCGTAGATGGCCTCGTAGTGATTGCGTTTTGCCAGGATACGGCCGTACACCTCAGGACCTTTCGACTCACAGTCCTTGCACAGAGCTCCTTCCTTGATGGCGGTGCGGCACGCAATGCACTGCAATTGCACCTTCACAAACTTCATGAGGCCACCTGCGTTCTTGCTGGGGGCGGAAATGACAATGTGACGCGTGTGATCACCCTTGACGAGCTCACTGGGGTCATCAAGCACACCTTCGAAAATGCGCATGATCGGTGGGGTCAGCTGATGTTCCAGGTAGTACTGAGTGTCGATGGGGATGTTGTTGTCGAGCACGTAAATCGGGTCCTCACTCCGCTCGTACGCCTTGGCACCTTTAGCGGCCTTGATAATGACGTATGCGACACGGTCACCAATCGTCGGTGCCGAGGCTGGGTCGCGCTGACGCATGCGCTCCACGAGGGCAATGTGCGCCTGTGCACCGGCGTACTCGTCTTCAGCCTTGGAGAAAGCCTTGGTGATGACCAGGTTGGAGATGTCCAGGCGGTTCTGCAGCAGGTCACTGATCGTGCCCTTGACGAACTCCACCGCGCTGTCAACGGAACGATGAATGAGAAGCCGGTTCAGCACGCCAGACACCATGCGTGCGACCAGTGGGCAGTTGTCGCGACGCACCGTCTCGATGCCCTTGGCGTCGAGTTTGTCGAACTTGTCCGTGTTTGTCCACAGGAGACCCGCGTAACGCTTCTTGTTCATCAGTGAGTACGGAAAATATACCTTTTCGAACTCGAGTTTGATCGGTTTGAGGAAGTAGCTTGAGACGCGGTCGGCGGCCTCCTTGCCAAAATCCATCGCTGCCTGCAGCCGCACCTTGTCGGGGGCACTTTCGTCTGTAATGCACTTAATCATCACAGAGTCGGTGTCGCCGTAGAGCACCTTGGTACCAGGGTAGAGCTCCTCGACGAGGTTCTTTGTCTTGTCAATCATCTGACGACCGTACGCGGTTGTCGACGCGCTGATCTCGAGGCACGGCAATTTGCCAACCTGGGCGCCCGTGAAGCCGTACACCGAGTTTGCGCTCACCTTGAGAGCAAGTTGACGGCCGTTGAGAACCTTGTATTCGAGCGAGTGCATTGGCACATCCTTCATCATCGCCCGTGCGTTCTTACGCGCCGCGAGTAGATCCTGCAGCACCTCGGGCAGCACACCCGGGAAGTAGTCCTTCTTGACGAAAACATCCCCGCAAGGGGTTCGGTCGAGCATCTCCTCCGGATACTTTCCCACGTCTGACGGGCGCAGTAGAGTCGAGTAGCACAGATTGTGTGCGATCATAATCGACGGGTACAGCGAGGCAAAGTCGAGCGTTGCCACGGGGCAGTTGTAGAATCCTTTTATGGGGTCAATGACGGTGGCGCCTTCGTAGCCGCGGTTGTTATTGCCCGTGTACTCCACAGTCGGCACCACAAGGTTCTTCTTCTGCGCTTTGCGGAGAAGCATCGAGAAGACTTTGATCTGCTGGCCACGCTCCAGCAGCCAGCCGATGGGCACGCCCGTCACACGCGCCATTTCCACGTTGTTCACCACGCACATGAGCTTGTCCAACAGCTTAGCAGGCAAGTAGGCATCCTTCAGACAGTAGACCGCCAGCCGGCGTCGGGTCTCATCATCACCTTGCTGCAGGTCAGCGATGATAGAGTGATGCACATCCTCCTTTTGCTCGCCTAGGAACGTGTGAGAAACAGAGTTGAGCGAGTAGGACCGCAGCTTGTAGTCGCGCTGGATGACCACCATGGCGTCCATCACTACACGTCCCTCCATACTCACTTCAGTGTATTCACGGTTGCCCATCTGCTTTGACTGGAACTTCTTATCCTTCGCCACTGTCCGCTCGTGAATCTGTCGTCCCCAGTAATGGAACGCGTCGTTCACCTTGAGCGCGAGAGCGCGGTTGAGCAAGTAGGGGAAATCGAAATTGCAGATGTTGTAGCCGGTGATGATGTCGGGATCGATGGCCTTGAGAAAACTCGCCCAAACCAGCAGCATCTCCTCTTCCGTGTCAAACGAGTACACATTCGCCCCCGCAATGGGGGCGCAGCTCTTCAGAGTGAAAATGCTCTTCGTGAGCGGCTCGGACTCGTGGCCGTAGGCAGCGCAGTGGTTGGCGATTTGAATGACGGGATCATGTTCCGGCTCGGGGAAAAGGCCCTTGCGGCCCTGGCATTCGATATCCATTGAGAGGATGCGGAATGGTGCAATGGAGAGGTACTCGCCGACGGGTTCGTGGTTGTGCACGTCTTCGAAGGAGCAGGCGACTTCAATCTGGCACCCTGAGGTGCGCGCGGTCGGTGCGCAGAGCACGAACTTGCCGTACGGCACCGTCGCCCAATTGCAGCCGCCCATGTTGTTGTCGATGAGGAAGCGCATGGGGAAGATAATGTTGCTCTCGTAGGTTTGAAACACCCGCACGCCGTCCCACGCTCCGCTGCACATGACGCCGCGGTCGGTGAGCAGGCTGCGCAGCTTGGGAATGTGCTGAGGCAGCTGGACGACAATCTTGAGGTGGGGCGAAAGATCGCCGCCCTTGTAGTGCATGAGACTGCGGCGCTGATGGCATTCGACGCGCACCACAGTATCCTCCACGCGGGTTTGACCGCTTAGCTCGTTGTTGAGCTGCTTCATGAAGGCCTGTGTGTGCACTGGCAACCAGTTCGGAGGGGCCTCAATCCACAGGTACGGCTCATAGTTGTAGCAGTGCACCAGCACACTGTGGCCTTCGCGGGTGACGCCATAAAGTCGGATGACCGGTACTTCCGTGTGGCGCACACGGGACACGCTGTCGTGCGCGTAGCCCTTGGTTTGACAGCACTCGAGCACCTGGAAGAGCAGGTCCTGGTGGAGATACGAGGTGGGCAGTGGTTGGCGTGCCACGCTGGTCCAGCTGTGCGAAGTGCGGGACATTTCGCGCGTGATGTGCTGTTGTTCTTGTTTGATTGTTCTCAGTCGTTCTTTTGGCTTGCGCGCATCGTCAGTGTACATGTGCAAACGTAGAGGGGCAGTGCGTAGAAGAGAGTAAGAAGGGGCGGTCAGGAAAGAAGGGAAAGGAGAGGGGACGTGTGCTGGCTGTGGTGGGGTGTGGAAGGAGGCCCTGAGATTATCGCCATGGCAAGCACGCCCCCCAAACTCGATGTGTGCCAGAGCACCGTAGCATCCACAACGGTATGATCATTGAGGTGGCACAACTCCCTTGTGGACCTGCGTCTAGCACACAAGCACATACATATGTACAAGTGGGGTGATTCAGAACGTGGGCAGGGTGCGTGCGTCGCCCGCCAAAGATGTGGGCATCAACGGCCGCCAGAAGAGTGTAGTGTATGATGTGTGAAGAGTAGCCGAAGAGGCAGAAGAACAGCGAAAGGGAGCGGGGTGGTCATGACTTCTGTGACGTGGAAGAACTCCTCTGAAACAGTCCGGCAAGAACACGGTGCGCAGCAGCCTTGCAAGCCGGGTCCGGTGGAAGAGATTTGTCGACGATGCGCCAGATGGTATCGTCACGCCGCACGCCGTGTTGGTCAAGCTGTCTGCTGCGCAGCACAAGAAGGGCGAGCTGCCAATCTCCGTGGGTTGTGGCGAGGCGCTGCAGCACCAAGCCGAGGGTGTCCTTGTCCAGCACGCGCTGGCGTACGCCTGCCCCGACCTCCTTGTCCACCAGCGCCGCATTGCGCTTCGTGCTCATGAGCTGGCCGCATAACTTGTCGACAGCGCGGAGAGAAATGCTGCGCATTCGCGGCAGCCTCGCGGCAGACGGCACGCCACAACAAGAAAAGGTGGCTTGTCTGCCGCGTGTGGGCGTGCGTGTGTGTGTAGTGGTGAGAATCCGTAGAGAGAGGCATAGACAGTTGTGGAAGAGGGGCGGGTGATGCCGACGGCCAAGTGAAAAGAGTCAAGGTGGCTCATCGTGTATGTGCACACAAGAACACCAAAAGCGAGGATACTGGAGGTGTGATGCTGCATACGAACGTGTACAGGTGATGCGCAGTGCGTGACAACACTTTGGTGCTAAACGAAGGGTTACGAAAAAAAGAAAATAGCAAATGTCCGCGGAGGATGTCTGTATGTTATCAACAGTTGGAACCACTATCGGCAAGAGCGCAAAGAGAAAAGCCCGCTGACGGAAAAACGGAAAGAAAGGACGCACAGGAGCAACAGATTTAGGCCCATTGCAGTCGCTGTTGCAGCTTTTATCTGATTGTTTGCGCGCAAGTGCTGCAGGAGTGTGTGCTTCTTTTTAATATGTTAACTGAATTACGATTTTTGTGTTATGGGTGTGCAGGAGGGGGGTTGATGATTCCCTCCCACACCGCTCCCCGACACGTAACGATGTATTAGACGCAAACGAATGCACTCGCTCACTTCTTCAGGCGGTTCAGTGTCTTTTGAAGGGCCTCCACGACCCGTTCCGCATCGTGCATGGTGTTGAATGAGTCCCAACTCAACCTCACAGAGCGAGTCGGCTCAGGTGTTTTGCCGAGTGTGTCGTAGACGGTAGTGTTGACTTGACCTGTCTTGCACGCTGAGCCAGTGCCGATCTCGACGTTGAACTGACTTGACATCATCGAGACAACTTCCGTGTTGTTGTACCCTTCGGGCAGTGTGGCGTGCACAATGAAGCCACTCGTCTCGCCGCGGCGGTTGATGTCGCACCCCATTGTCTTCAGCTCATCCACCAGGTACGCGTCGATCTCCTTGTGCACACTGCCGCTGCGGTCGAGGCGCAACGCTGCACCGAAGCCGATAATGCCCGCCACGTTTTCGGTGCCGGGGCGGATGCCTTTTTCCTGGGAGCCGCCCGCGTACATGCGATGGCACTCGAGGTTTCGTAAGTACAGCGCGGCGCACCCCACTGGTCCGTTGATCTTGTGCGCTGTGACAGTCATAGAGTCGACCTGGCTCATGTCAATTGTGCCGAAGTCGATCTTGGTGAGCGCCTGGCTCGCGTCGACATGCAGGCGCCCACCGGCCGGCCGTTGCAGATTGCGGTTCACACTGCCTGTTTCGTGGTTGACGAGGTCCACCACGCGCACGACCTGTGCACCATCCTCAACGTTCGGGGCTTGGCTCGTTGAGGCGTGCGACCACTCATCGCGCACAACCTTGTAGCCGTGCAGTGCAATGTTGTTCGACTCTGTGCCACCACTTGTGAAGACAATGTCCGTGGCTGGCACACCCAGTGCTTGCGCGATCTGTGTGCGCACCTTCTCAATAGCCATGCGAGCCTCGCGGCCGCTGGCGTGCATGCTATTTGGATTGCCCTCAGGGGCGTGGAGCACGGCGAGTTTGACCGTCTCAGGCATCAACGTGCCGGCTGCCGCGTCGAAGTAGACTACCTCTTCGTCGCCTTGTTTGCCTTCTGTGGCTGCCGTGGTGGCGGTGCCGCTGGCGTGCTGTGTGGCGGCGGCGTTGGCGCCGGTGACGGAAACAGCACCCGACGCGTCGCGCAGTTCAGCCCGGGGGAAGAAGGAGAACTCCGACGTCTCGCACAGCTTGCCTTCGCGGTAGACCTCCTTGTGCACGGCCAGCTCCGCAAGCTTGACGCGGCGCACACACGCGGCGAGAGTGCGATGGCCCATGCAGAGATTGGCACCAGTCTTGCACATCATGTACTGGCAGCAGTCCGCGCCCTCCTGGATGGACAGCGTAAACGTATCGATCTTGCGAGCTTGGTCGATGATCATGTTCTTCTCGAGACCCACCAGAGGCGCGATGACAGCCTTGCCGATGGTGGGGTAGAGGGTGCTGATGTTCGCGACTGTTTGCGACGCCACCTGTCCAGCTGAGTCGCCAACGACGATGAACTTGGAGTCGTCAAAGCCGGCGGCGAGTGCAAGCATGAACCACTTATAGATGAGGGTTCGGTTGCTGTTCTGGACGTTAGCCACGATCTGCGTTTGCAGTTTGCTGATGTCGACGTAGTACATGTCGAAGCGGCCTTGGATCTGCGAAAGGCGTTCGCCGATCTGGCGGTTTTTCGACATCACCGCGGCGGTGTCGTTCGTGCTATTGAGGAAGTGGATGCCGCTCACAGTGCAGCCGCGCGTCATCATGCGGTAGGCAGCCACAGGGCTGTCGATGCCGCCGCTGATGAGGGACAGTGCGCGATTCTCGGGCAGAATAGGCACACCACCAGCACCGTCCATCAGCAGAGGTCCACGAAGATCACCTTCACGAGGGCCCTCCTTGGCGCTGTAGATCTTCGCGATGCCCGGCACAAGCGACAAGACCTTGATTTGTTCCGGTGTCGGCTCGGTCTTGCGGACTTCGATCATCGTGTTGCCGTAACGGTACACCTGCGGGTTGCACAAGACGCGGCGCACGTGATCAATGAGGATGCGGACCAGTCGCTTTTGGTGAAGCTCGCTCTTCAAGAAGAGCTCCGCCACAGTGAGCATCAAGACTGTCTTTTGCACAGGTGGCTCGACGTGCCGTTTCCCGAAAAAGTACATGCTGGCATCGTGAATGTTGCGCAGACACACGTAAGGGGTACCCTCGGTGGTACTCGCGCCAGTTTTCTGCTGCAGGGCGTACGCAGGCTTGTCGGTGGCGAACCAGCGGCGGCCTGGCACGCACATCTCCTTCTCAAGCACTTCGATCGGCACGAGCTGCACCTCGCTCATGTACCACAGATAGCTCTTGTCAGGGCCAGGCTCATTCTCCAAGAAGTGAAACGCACCATTCTTCGCCTTGAGGATGATCTTGGGGCAGTAATCAGCGGGATAGTTGAGTGGGTTCCACGGCTGCCTGGAAACTTTCGCAGACATCGTGCTCAGGTGAGTGGAAAAACAGGTGTGTGGCTGGCAAAGCAAATGAGAGCGAGCAATGAACAAGCAAAGGGACAAGGAGAATGCACAGTGCCGCGGGGGTGGCAACTTAGATCGTGAGGCGGGTGAACACTCCTCGCAAGCGAAGAGGAAAAAAAAACTGTTAGCGCGTGAGTGATGTTTCTTTCCGAAGCAAGTTAAAGGCAGACTGAGGAAACAGCTCAGGGGGAGACAAGTTTTCAAACGTGTGAGAATCAAGGCGGCGTCAAGAGCCAGAGAAAAAGGAGGTGGAAGAGAGAGAGAGAGAGAGGGGCAGGTCAGTCAAGCCAATCAGAGGAAAAAACGCAAGGCGAGAGAGTTTTTTCTTAAAGTCGTTGTGAGACTACGAGCCACGCGTGAGCACACCGTGGCTTTGTCGAGACTACGATTCGACGTCGAACCGCATGAGAGTGTGTTTAGTTGTGTGTGCGCGCCAGTTCATCAGGTAGCCTTGTTTTTCCGTGAATGATGTCGCGAGGCATGGAAGACCAAGTGAAAACAAGAAGAACAGAGGAAGTCAAGCACCGTGTGTGTGTGTGTGTGTGTGTGTGAATCGGGTAAGCACGCGTTTCCGCATTGGTGTCTGCGGGAAGTGATCAAGATCGCTCCACCTTACTCAGTTTGTCGCGGTTACGTGCGTACAGGTCCATGGGAAAATCGGGCGCGATATCAATGTACTTCTCCGGATACAAAAACTCACAAATTTTCAGGACCAGCCAGTCGCTCGCGCACAAAAGCCAACAAACAAGCCCGAAGAGCGGGCCTGTCGAGGCGTAAAGCATCAGTCGCTCGAACAGGGAGAGGGTGCGCAGCTCCGTGATGCGGTCGTAGACGCGTTCCGTCCTCTCCGCCACCCAGTCCCAGCTGTAAAAGCCGCGGCAGTTCTCGTGCAGATCCCACGGAGACAGGAAGGGCACACGGACAATGGCCTCTTCGAGCGCGGCGACAATGGACTGCGGATCTGGTTCTGCCAGAAGGAGCATGTGCGGAGGGAGCACCTCCGGCACACCGCCCACGCGTGTGGACACCCCTAGCAGCCCGCACGATGCGGCCTCGATCAAGGCAATGCAAAACGCCTCAGTGAGACTGCAGTTGAGGAAAATCTGTCCCCGGTTCAGCACGCTCCGTACCTCGTTGTGTTTGAGTGCACCGAGCAGCTTCACACGATCCATCAAATCGTGTCTCTCAATCATTTGTTCCAGCTGCGTTCGACGCGGCCCGTCGCCGCCGATGATCCATTTAATATCTGGATGCCGCTTGCAGATTTCGGGAATCACGTCCACAAACAAGTCCGAGCCTTTGCGGTAGACCAGGCGCGTGATGACAACGATGGTGAGGCCCTCTTGGTCAATCTTTGACGACCATGACTTGTATTTCATATCCTCTGGCGGAGTGAAGGCAGCGGTATCTGTCGCATTGGGAATCACACTCGCCTTCTCGGGGCGAATCTTGGCGCGCAGCACAGTGTTCTCGCGCGAGGTGTTGCTCACGCAGATAACCTGATCCACCGTACGTAGACTCCACTCTAAAATTTTGTTAATGTGAATTGAACTGGCGTCTGCGAAGCCGAAGAGCGAATGGTCAGTGAAGCACGTTTTGATCCCCATCGTCCCGGCGTGAAACATCGCCTCGTGGCACAGGTTCGAGGTCGTTTGGTGGCCGTGCACGACAGTAATCTTCTCGCGAATGAATACGGTTCGGAGGAGAGGAAACGTTGTGAGCCACGTCGGCAATGTCACTGAGCCAGGAGGGAGCTTCGCCGCAATCATGGGCAAGTAGTACACCTTCATTCCGTTGGTGTAGTATCGCACTCCAACGCGGTCACCGTACGCTCTGGTGACAATAACGACCTTGTGTCCCCGCCGCATTAGACATTGGGCGAGATTATAAATGTGCACTTCGACGCCACCGAAGCCGGGGAAAAAGAAGTCGGAAACGAGCGCAATGCGATGCGTTCCCATCGTCCTCCCTCGTTCTTCGTTGCTGTTGTTGTTTCTTTGCCTTCGACGCACGGAGCGGGGTCAGTGACTCGAGAGAGGAGGAGGAGGAAAGGTGAACGTGGCAGCACCAAACACGAACGGCGTCAGCCTTCCGCGGCCAAACGAGAAGGGGGAAGACGTGGAGTGGAAAAGTGTGTTTGCAAACGAGGAGAGAGGGTACGAAGGAGTAGTGCTGTTAAATGCAGTACGCTGCGGGTGCGCCTCAATGAGTCGATCAATGGTTGAGGGCTCACAGGCGGTATTGCTTGCGTCAGATCATTGTTGCGGGTGTGCTGTCTGCTGTGACACTCGTTCTAGGACATTCAGTCACAAGCTTGCGTGTTCGTCGACGCGCGCGTGTGGGGGGTGGGTGAGTGTGCTGTGATCGAACGTCTCGCGTGCCTTTGTCTGTCATCTTCTTCTGTTGTGTGAGCAAGTGAACAACCGTGCGAAGAATGATCGCCGCGGGGACACAGAGTGAGGGTCGCAGCCTCGTTCACAACGCTGTCGCTGGGGATCACGCCACGGAAGCATTCCCCGCGGCAAGCTTGTACTCTGCCGCTGAGCCATATGAAACGTCGCGACGAAGTGACTCGTGCTTGGACACAATGAGACGACGATACTCGTCAGCGCCACTCTCCGTCCGGAAACGAAGAAACAGCCGGCCACCCTCCTTCTCATCGGAGAAGCTGTCCACCAGTTGACCTGTTGCCTCTGCAACGGAGCGAACGTCTTCACGTGCAGCGGAGTCCGCTCTCTTCCAGAAAACGGTGATGTAGCCACAGGCCGTGTCGCACGCATCATCATCAGATGTCGGCTTCGGTGGCACCCAGCGGTGTCGCACGTACGGCTTCTTCTCAAACACGGCTGCAGCAGTCTCACTTACCCACGCCACCGCTCTCAAAGCTGTTGGCTTTTCGCTGTCCATGGTCAGCCCCTCAAGAGTGAGGTAGCACCTCGTCGTCACCGCAGCCTCGCCGAAAAAGACAACGGTCGCCATGCTGTCATCGCTCACAAGCACGTACGTGGAGGAATAGCTCACAGACCCGAAAGTCTTCTCCAAGAACGAAATCAACCGTGGAGGTGGCAACTCAGAAGTGTGTTCGACGAGCACACCAAGGGACTCGCCCAGTTGAACCTCGATAGAATCCATCACGGCGCACAATGGGTCCTCTTTTGCCTCGGTTTCTCTTCAGGTGCGCGTCCGTATCCTCAGTGTGCTGACCACCGGCTGCGTGCTTCTCCTTGCAGGGCACCACATCGGCCGCAAACGAAAAACGAAGAGGAAAGAGCAAGGGAAAGGGAAGTGCACGGGAGGGTGGTGGTAGGAGAGAACGATAATGCGCGTAGACGCGCTCCCATGTGGCTGTGTGCAGCTGGGTGGCAGCCAGCGGTACAAAAGAAGCGACAACACGCTCTGTGAGTGTGCACGGTGTCCCGATAAAAGGGGATCATGTGCGCGTGTCCACCTTTGGGCACACTGCTACATTCACCTGAGGCTTATTTCTATAGTGAGCTGTTCTCATCGTTGCGACAGCAACAAACAGAGTGAGGTTTGTGAGGGACGCGAAAACAGTAAGAAAAAAAGAAGGTACAGGTAGAGGTTCTGCGAGTGCCGCGGGCGGATAAGCGACACCGCGCCGTAGAATGTTGAGTTGGACAGCTTCGTTGACGAAGCCGGCCAAGCTCACGTGCAGAAGTATATGCGTGCGCTGTGCGTGCCGAGATCCGACTCCCAGACAAGGTCAAAAAATACAAGTCCCTGAGTGTCAAACCCAATGCTCAACGCCGCTGATGGGCTCACGCGGCGCTGGGTACCACAAAACTTGCCGAACGCCGCCAGATCTGCGCACCGGGCAGAGCCTTTGAGTTCCCGCGATTCGTCCCCCTGGTAGGCACCGCCCACTAGCATGGTCGAGTGCGCAACGGTGGTTTGAAACACTAACAGGCACCCGTCGCCACTTTTGTAGTCAAGTCTGACTACACAGTGATCGTCTTCCGACAGAGAGGCATACGACGTCATCTGAATAAAGCCCTTCAAATCGGAGATTCGTGCGAGCACACCGCCTCCCGAAGAAATGATCAAGCTGGGCCCCAGATCGAGCAAAACGTTGACGCTGAACACGCGAGTGCAGCCGTCCCAGGACCGTACCTGGCACAGGAGCAGGGAGGTGCCGCCATCAACAAGTTCCAAGGACACAGGTTCTTTGAGATCAAAGCACTGCAGAACCCGTTGCAGAGTGCCGGCATCCACAGCCCACGCCAGCGTGGTGTTCTCGTGGCGCGCAATCTGGCGCGGAGGCTCTGAAGACAATGCGGAGGTGTCTGACATCCCAGCACGGCTGAAGTCTATCTTGGTGAACGAAAAAGGTGGCACGCTTCGGGTTGTCATTGAAAGAAGAGTCTGTTTCTCGCAGCGCTTGAAAACAAACTTGACGGTGTCATCAAACGAATTCAGATACTGTGCCGCGCACATGAGTGACGAGGCCTGTTCCACAAAGAACGGCTGCATTGTGTATCCGTGTGGTCTATGAGAGGTTTAATAGTTGTATGAGCAGCAAGCAATACGCTGGTCTCAGAAGAGATGTGAAAGGAAAAAGGAAATATGTTTGCGTGTACCTGTGTGTGTGCGCTGCCGCCATACACTATTTCTGCTCTTCCTTGTATCATTTGTGCGTGTGCATCGAGGTCAATCAAACAATCGTTTTGTGGAGAGTCGACAGAAAGGAGGTGTGGGGCAAGAGGAGAAAAGTGTGAGTCAAGTCGGCAGCGGTGCGGTAACGCCCCCGCACTCAGATCTGACTTCTGTGTGAAGAACACGACAGCGATCGGGGAGCCGCAGACAGTCGCCGAAGTGCCCGCGAAGGGACGAGTCCAAACCCCAGAGAAACGGCGGATGGGGTCGCCACGTAGCGTGATTGTGTTCATTAAAAGTGAAACGTGTATACAAAGCAACGTAACGGATGCAGCCGAGCGCGTGAACCGACGTCATGGAAGCCTTGGAGAAGCGGCACCTCCAGTTCTTGCGTTTCATGTCCGTGTCACGGTGTGTCGGACCGTTTTAGGTCGAAACCTTGATAGAGATGTGCCAAAGCACTGTCAGGACCCTCCAGTTCTGCGAGGAGAGACACCTTTACTTTCAGTTCTTCACGAGCACTCTCGATCTCTTCTTCACCTTTTCGCATCTTCCAATCCAAGTACCGCAGAGTGTCCTGATAGTCCAACTCACAAGAAACAAAAGTGGAGCCGTGGCTGAGGATCCACAGGTTTTCCTCTTGTGGCGGCTCTTTCATGAGTTTCCGGCGCGCCTCGCGATACTGGTTTTGGCGGCGGTCAAGTTCCACCAACAGCTCTTTTGCCTCCGCGACAGCCTCAAAAGCAAGCTCGCATTCGACGGCTTTAGCCATGTCATCCTTGGCAACAGACTCCATCAGTCGAGCCACCTCTGGTGGAGGCGGGAGCAGTGCGCTGATTGCCACCGCCGTGTTGTGAGGTGGAGCACAAACAGGAAGAGGATGGAGAAGGAGGGAAGGTGGTGAAGAGGTGAAATAGTTAATAGGCTCAAGGGCAAAGGGTCCGAGCCATGTGGGAAAGGGTGACAAAAGTCATGTGCGCAATTCAGAAGCGCCGTGAGGAGACGCGTTGCTACCGGCAGTACGACTCGATGTTAGCCCCTCCTTTCCCTCCGCTTCGCTGCATAAAAATCAAGGAGTGAACGCGGTGCAGCTCATTGTTCACTCTGGTAATCGGCTGTGCTCAGTGCTTTCTCAACGCAGAGTGTGTGCGCGGTCTCACTTCCTCTGTGTGTGTGTGTGTGTGCGTGTTTTGTTTCTCCTACAAGGAACAAAGCCACTACTGCACTGTTGGACAAACTCTCGAGCGGGCTGTGTATTTTTTGCCCGTGCGCTGACCGTGGGTTGACCACTGCTCACAGATAGATGGATATGTGAAAACAGTGTGTTTCGGTTCTGCCTTTTTGTCAACGTGACAGTGAAAAAAAAAATTACCTCCACAACTGTAAGTGGGTAGGCATTTTTGCTTCCTTTAATTGCCTGGCGTGCTTCATACACGACGGCCGTTCGCGATCACTTTGCTGTCGCCCTACTATCACTCCGCTTTGATCTCACCGCAGTCAGCGATGGTGATCGGCTGGCGGGTAGCGCCGGTGCGGCTGCCCTGGGTCTCCACCTTGTCGATCACATCGTAGCCCTTGGTGACCTGGCCAAAGACCACGTGCTTCCCGTCCAGCCACTCGGTGGGGGAGGTGCAAATGAAGAACTGGGAGCCGTTGGTGTTGGGACCAGCGTTGGCCATGGAAAGCGTGCCGGGGCCAAAGTGCTTACCAGCGCGGCCTGCGAAGGACTCATCGGGAAACTTGTGGCCGTAGATGGACTCGCCACCGGTGCCGTTTCCAGCGGTGAAGTCGCCGCCCTGACACATGAACTGCGGAATAACACGGTGGAACTTGCTGCCCTTGTAGTGGAGAGGCTTGCCGGAGCGACCGACACCCTTCTCGCCAGTGCACAGGCAACGGAAGTTCTCGGCGGTCTTGGGGACAACATCCTTGAACAGCTCCATCTCCACGCGGCCAGCGGGCTGGCTGCCAATGTTGATGTCAAAGAACACAACAGGGTTCTTGGGGTTCACAGGGTAGAAAGGGATCTTGCGAGCTCCCCACAGGAAGGTGCGGCTGAACATGGTTGCGCGTGTAAAGAGGCGAATAGACTAAATGTGGATTTGTTCACAAGTACACATTTTTGTTGATATGCGCGGAAACAGGCAAGGAGCAAGTGGTTGAAAATGCACGGAAGAAATATGCAGAGAGGGTGTGTGCTCAGACGTCATTTCACAGTCACAGAGTCTCGCGCAAAGCTTTGAAGGACTGCTAATGGCATAAAAGTGTCTAGCACGTTCGCTGACTTGAGCCGGGTGACAGCAAGTGGAAGAGTTAGCAATGGGTTGACTTTGATTCCCCGCTTTTTCTTTTCTCCAACGATTATGGGACACACAAAACGAAAAGGAGTAAAAATGAAGGAATAACGGCTCTCTTTCCGCGAGCCCAGGGCCTCTGCTCTGATTCGAACTGCTGCAAACACGCAGATGGGACGCACCGCAGCAGGTAGGTGGCACGGGGGATACATCATCTCCAACTCTGTGCGCACTGCATGGTCAGCGAGATGATGATGATGCAGACTGAATTAAGGACAGGTAATAGTGTATGTACATGACGCGCCTATCCGCTTTCGTCTCCTCTGCCTCTCTCTCCCCTCCATCCACCCAACCCGCACGCACAGCGTGCGCGGACACATGTGCGTGCCGAAGCACGCCACTGGGAAGCAGCGCATTTCGCCTGAGACTTTAACTTGCGTGACGACTCTCCAAGTAGGCAAGCGCCGCCTGGCAATATGTTGGGTTTTGGTGCTTTTTCACTGCGTTGCGGGCAAGGTCCAGAACGACGTGCGGTGAAATGTCCCCCAGCAGTTTCAGAACCTCCACCAGCACCGTACGAATTCCCGTCGACTCCTGTTGATCATCCATGTAAATGAGCACCTTTTTCGCGGCTGGAACCATCTGCTGGCTAATTTCTTGCTTCAAGACTGGCCCTGAGGTAACTTCCTCGTTTCCAAGGCTCTTTAGTACCGTGAGAAACCCGGTGGCAATGTGGTAGCGAATGGTGTCGCTGGAGTCATCAAACCGTAGGATGATCGACTGCACGACTTCGTTTGCTGAGCCATTTGTCATGTACAGGGTAGAAACGTCAGGAAGCGCCGTCGCACACACGAGCCGCATCTCGCCGTCATCGCTGTCCGAGGCCGAGCACCACAGAGTGACGAGCTTGGTGGCAAGGGCACCGTCGTGGGCAGAAAGTGTCTCCTCCAGGGAAGCACGGTAAAACGGGTCGCACACAGCACACACGCAGTTGATGGCCACTTTCCGAAAGAGGTGTGCAGCGTTGCCAGGCTGAAATGACCCGAGCGGCACAAGGACTAAACGAATGAGTTCCTCGAGAGCTTCCGCGGAAAACATGGGCGTCTTGCTCCACAGCAATCGCTCGAGGACGGTGAAGTACTTGAGCTCATCTGTCACGCGCACGGTGAAGTCCACATCTGACAGCTTGGACACAAAGATGTCTTTGATCAAGTCGCCAAGGGGACACGTCGCATGGGCGTGAAGGAGGAGGTCGGAGAAGGCGCCGACAGGAATGCTCCCGCTGTACCGCGTCAGAATGCGGCTAGCGTGAAGGGCGTAGATGCCGTCAGCAGTTCCCGTCACCAGGGCTGACAGAGCAGAGATGTTCTTTGCGGCAGCCGCGCGCACAGATGGGAAGTCAGCCGCCTGTAAGCGCAGCAATGCGTAGAAAAGGATGGAGTCGAGCGTGCGTTGCCGTGGGTCATCGCGAATCTCCACAGGCAGTGGATTGGTCGGTGAAGAAATGAACGCTCGGCGGGAGAGAATGCTGGCGACAGTGCGTAACGTCCCCAGGAGCGCCAGCAACAATTCTTCGTGCTCACACTCCGTCAGCTCGATAGCCGTGAGCGCCTGCGTAATCTGCGTAGCGTGCTTGGAAGTGAGGCTCGCCTGTGAGCCTTCAAGCAGGTAACTCAGAGTGGTCAGAATAGAGCACTTGGTGGAGACCGCCGCGGTGGAAAAGAGTGTGGGGTTTTTCTCTGGTTCAGCCCCTTCTGCCGACGCGAGGATGACCGTCTTGTTGCGTGTCTTTTCAACCTGAACGGCCTCCTCACCCTCGGTCATCGCACCGGCCGCCGACGGTTTCGCCACCAAGAAGGGGAGATACTGGTCGGGAGTCAAGAACTTGCCAAGGATCTCCGTGCAGAGAACCGCTTCCTGCCTCAGCTCCACGCTCTCGTCACGCAAGGCTTTGTAGATCGTTCCCAGAATCCGCTCCGTGAACTGTACAGCAGACTTCTCGCAGTGAAAGATAGCGTTCCAAAGAATGCGCAAAGCCACAACGCGACGATTGTTGGTCGAGTACGGAATCACCCAGTCGATCGCAGTGATGTCTGCCAACACCTTTTCCAGAAAGCTGCGCGTGGCCTCCGCTACAACGTATCGTGAGCCCAGCGAAGGTCGATGAGACAAAACAGTGTAGGCATCTTTTTTTTCGCATGTCAGTGTCATGTCGGGGTACTCATCATCCGCATACCACTCAATGTCTTTCATGGTCACGCGGCGGCTAGACAGGTCCGTCCTGTTATCCTCGTTGTCTAGCATATAGAGTTTGCCGAGTTTCTCCAACACCCCCAGAGCCTCATTGCGGACGTTCGCAAACGAGTCCGTCGTGAGCAAGAGGAGATGAGGCAAATAGGGGCCGTGATGTTCCAGCCGCTCCTTCACATCCAGCAGTGCGCACGCAAGCACGTCGACAACCGCCAGCCGAACAGGCTCGCTGTGATCGTTGCACAGGACGTAGAGTTGCGAGGCTGTCGTGTGGCTCTCCGGTTCTTCCTTCCCTTCCGCCAGTACTTCAGACGCCCCGTGCCGAAACAAGATAGACAGCGTGCGGGCGGCCTCGCCACGAACGGCACCGTGCTTGTGCAAGAGACACGCTCCTTTGATGGCGTTGGCCAGTGGAACACTGATTGTCTTGACCTGCTGCGGTTCAATAGAACACAGCAGAGCCGTGGCTTTACAGGCCTCTTTCTTGAGGTCTGGGAATGCGTCGCGGAAACAGTTTTCCAGCAGGACTTGGAAGAAATCAATGTAGTTGCGAGGGCCGATGTCGTTCGGAAACAGTGTCATGCACTTCACAGCGAGCTGCAGCAACCGCAGCCTGATTTCCTCGCTCTCCTCCGCGACGGGCTCCACACCGATTCGCGTGACAATTGAGGGAAGAACCCAGTCCAAGACACTAGCGTCGCGCTGCACAATCAGTTGGGTCGTGATCATGACCGCCTCCTCGCGGCAGCGCTCGGAGCTGTCCTCGAATGCTCTGAGACAGCTACGGATGATGTTGAAGCAGTCATCGTTCCCGATTGCGTCAGTGTTTGAGCCAACTAGCTTGTTCAAGTTCTTGAACGCGGCGCACCGCTTCATCTTGTTTGGATCCTGAAGCTCATTGAGGAGACGAGGCAGTGACTCCATGACGCAAGTATAAATGTGAAGAACGACGTCGCACGCACAGAAGAGAGGCAAGAAAGTGAGGTGGGCAGCACTGCAAAAACTTGCTGTACCTGTCCTGGTGAAGAAGCCTACCCACACCGAGACCGAAAGTTAATACGCTAGTTGAACGGAGGAACAAGAAAGCAGAGGAGCGGAAATTTAAATCATAGATGATGAACGAGTTTCCACGACCGTTGTGCTCAGGCAAAAGACGTGCATGAGTGCGTGTGTGTAGAGAAGGGTCAGCCTTGAGTGGCAGAAGAAGAGACCGCTGCCGGCAGTGGATTTCACTTTTTGCCCATCCAAAAGAGAGAAACTTGGTGCCTGTTCAGGCATAAGTTACAAGCAGCCCTTTCGCTCATAAAAAGAAGACACAGCGTTGTGGTATCACCTCAAGTAAAACCTCCGGTATGCCCGCTACAAGCCTCAGAGGCAAGAAAGGAAACAAGTTAGGAACACGGTTGTCAGTCACCAAGCGGTCACATGCAGTGTGTGCGAGACCGGAGAAGAGTACCATGCAAGGGAAAAAAGGTAAGTGGGCGAGTGCATGTCTGTGCTGAAGAGCAGCGGAAAAACACAAGAAAGACGCCAAGCTGGATTTGCTCGTGCGAAATGATGGAAAGGAAAGGCACGACAGAATGGTGCTGTCCACTGATGACTGCGCATCTCCAATATCAACGGGAGGAGTGCGCGACACCAGTTTTTAGAAGGATGAACGAGAAAACAAAAATGGATTGTGAGAGGCAACAGTGCTCTCCTTTAGAACGAATTGAAGACGTGAAAGAGATGGCGAGCAGATTAGCACTTCTCCAAGTGGGCAAGGCCGCGCAAAAGATCCTGCTTGAGGTCTTCCATGTCCTCAAAGCCGATCTGCAAACGGACGAGCTGACCACCTGGGTTAAACGTCGTGGCGGTGCGGTGCGTGGAGCAGTCGTAATGCACGATCAAGCTCTCGAAACCACCCCATGAGAAACCTATCTGAAACACCTGCATTCCGTCAAGCATTCGGTACGCATCTTCTTTGGTGAATTCCGGCTTTAGGATGATGGAAAAGACTCCCGATGAGCCCGTGAAATCGCGCTTCCACAGCTCATGTCCCGGACAGCTGGCAAACGCCGGGTGCAACACCTTGAGTACTGCGGGATGGCCCTCCAGGAATGTCGCTACGGTTAACGCTCGACGCTCCGCCTCCTTTAGGCGGATGAACATGGTGCGCAAGCCACGCAATGCGAGAAAGCAGTCCTCGTTGCCAGGTGTCATGGAAAACGTGAGGTGCATGTCCTTGAGTTTCGGGAACCATTGTTCGTTAGCGGAGACGAGGCCCAAGAGTAGGTCCGAGTGGCCTCCGAGGTACTTCGTACCAGCCTCAATCGAGATATCGCAGCCTTTCCCGAGGGCGTCGAAGAAGATGGGTGTCGCCCAGGTGTTGTCAATGACGCTCACCACGTTGTGCTCGCGAGCGACAGCAGTGAGGCCAGGCACATCCTGAATTTCAAAAGTCTGGGAGCCAGGGGACTCCAAGAACAGTGCGCTGGTGTTGGGCTTGCTTTTGAGCAGCTCACGGAGTTGATCAGGGGTGATAAGCGGGTCGTAGAAAGTGACCTCAACAGCGAGCTTTGCAAGCACCTTGTCACAGAACTGGCGTGTGGGCAGATACGCAGAGTCCACCATGAGAATGTTCTTGCCCGCCTCTGCCACTGTCATCAAAACCAGGTTCACAGCACCAAGGCCAGAAGGGAGAATTACCGTTCCTGCGCCGCCAGTCATGGAAGTCCATGCGTCAGCCAAGTTGGAGGTAGTGGGGTTGCCTGCAGTTCCGTAGAAGAAACGGGTGCTGACGCGCTCCACATCCGTCATGGACTTATAGAGGGTTGTCGAGCCGCGGTAGATGGGACAGTTAACGAAGCCCGCCTGTTCGTCGGCGTTGCGGCCAGCCAGGTTGAGCTTGGTCTCAAGGCCCATGGTGGGTTTGCCCATTGTCCGCGGCCAAACGTTTCTGTGTGGGGAATGAGGGGAAGATAAGGAACTATCACCGAGGCGTAAGGAGAACAGATAAAGATGGTCAGAGGAGACAAGATGCATCATGCGTGCGTACCCGCTGTCCACGCAACGTATTGTGTGGCGGGGTGTCTGGCACCTCGCATGAACGGCGACGCAAGTGTGCGTCTGCAAAGCGGCTGTGACACAGTGAACAGAAAATATGCTCTTCGTAGAGCCACGCCATGGTGAAAGCAACGAAAAGTCGCCGAGGGTGGACGGCCGCTCTCGGTGAGTGTGGGAAGACGGGCAGAAACTCACGGGCGCTTGCGAAGAAGTTGCTGTCATCCATTAAAACATAAAACCGAAGAGGGTGGGGAATCTTAGGGACCAATAAAACAGACAGGAAAAGGTGAGAAAAGGGGTGTCGGGAAAATGTTATCAATTGTGGAGTGTACAGCAGTAGTGGGGGAGCATTTGTCCATGAAAAATCAAGTGTAAGGCGAACCAAGATGAGGTGTGGATGACACATTAAAAAGAAAGAGGTTCCGAAAGAAAAGTGACGAAAAGGAGGCGAAGCGAGACGAAAAGAGGCGAAAACAGTGCTGCACAAGCATACAATTTACCAAAAAAAACATGTGGCATCTTTTTGATTACAACAACGCCACGGGCTCGTGTCAATGCAGGTGTGCGCAGATCGAGAAGATAGCATTTGGCGCAAATGGAAAAGGATCGGAGAACAGAATCAAAATTTAGTTGTATTAAAGGGTCTGTGACCTCGTCCGTGTCGTGTACACGTACTAGTTAGAGGAGTCGTGTACTTCGCTTGTGGGCTCAGCGTTGCGGCCAGCGCGTTCGGCCTCACGCTCGCGGCGGTGCTTCATGACAAAACGGCGGAAACGAATGTGCAGAAAGGTACTGGCCACGATCGCAGTAGAGTTGACGCAAATCAGAATAATCAGCGCATTGCGAACACACATCTTTCCAGAGCAGCGCGGATAAATGGACTTCTCGCCTGCGGCTACAGCTTTGTCACGCTGTCTGCGGGCTTCACGTGTGTACTGCTCACCGTACGCGAATCGGTTGAGAGCAATGACAGCGATGAAGACACCCACAAACATGAAGTTGTAGTGTTTGCCGATATCTTTTGCGTACAGTGTACGCATCACAAGTGCTGTGCAGGCCCAGCTGAAGCCGTTGCCGAAGGCGTCGAAGAGAAAACCGACAAGAATGGCTTTGGAACGCAGAGGAAGAGCGACGAGAAAGATGAGGCCAACCACTGTTGTTGATGACGCAACGGGGTACACGCAGGTCAGCACCGGCCGATTCGCTGAACGCATCTTCACCAGTTGGGTCTCGAAGATACCCATGGACATACGACCCAGCGCAGCGCCAACACCGATGATGGCCGAATAGAGCGCGTTCGTCTTTGCCTCGTAGTGATCTTCAGCCAATGCGCGGTAGATTTGTGCCGAGTTGAAGGAGATGACCACACCGCAGCCCCATGTGGCAAGTGTGTTCCAGAAGCAGCACCACAGCTCTGGCGTCTTCAGGTTGTGCCAGAACGTGCCTTGGTACTGTGGGTCCATGTCCGTTTCGTCCATGAGAACAATGTCATCATCGATGGCGGCCACGGCGGTGGTAGCTGTTCCCTGTGCGATGCCGTTCTTCTTCGCAACGGTGTCCTCATCAAACGTTGGTTCGTCCACGTACAACTCGTTGAGAGCCGCCGCATCCTGACGAAGCTCGCCTTCAGTTGGCTGCAGAACGCGCTTCTCTTCTTCGTCGACGTACTCATCAGGCTGGCCACCAGTGCTACGCTGGGATAGCTCAGGCCAGTGCGTGCTGTAAGGCTTATCCATGCCGCCGAGAAACGGGAAGGGTGCCGCGACAAGCAGGAGGCACAGCGTGATGACAATAGCACCGACGGTGATGCCAATGCGCGAGTCATGTGTGACGTTTCCAAGGTACGCATTGCACAGTGATTGGACGGTCAGATAGATGACAAGTGCGATGACAACAGCGTAGCCCAAGTAGAAACGGCGCATGGGAGGATACTGGGTAAGGTAAGCCTTTTCCGTCAAGCGGCGGCGGATCTGCGTTTCCTCATCGAGGTGCTTCTTCTCCCAATCAACGAGGTGATACGGGGGGAAGCGGATGAGGAACGCTGCTGTGCTTCCGGCAACAATCACGACAGCTGTCATGAAATACATGTACGCGGCGTACTTTTCACTGAAAAAGCTGATGTTGATGACAGAAAACAGTGAAGCGCCAAGACCAGCAAACGTCTTCATGATGGCCACGCAGCTTCCTTTTGTGAGCGGAAAGCTACCCATAATGGCCATCAGTGAGCCGGTGTCAAAGGCGGCGCAGCCAAAGTTCATGATCGCACAGAACACGGCAAACCGGACCACGCTGCCTTGAATGACGTCGTTGAAAGACAGGCCGAAAAGCAACGCGCCAAGTGTGTTCATGAATGTCGCGATCATCAAGACCCACATCGGCCCCGCGTAGTCCAGGAGCATGCCGCCGGGGAACGTCACGAATCCCACGACAATGCCGGTAGTCGTAATGGTTGTCAAATCATTGGCGGTGAACTTGTACTTGCCCACCATGTAGTTACTGAGCAAGTTGAAGCCATAAAAGGTTGAGATGCACAGACTGGCGCAAATGCCACCGGCAAGGATGCGAAACCTCGCCAGCTCATTTATCCGGTAGTTTTCTGCCGTGACAGACATTCTTGACCTCGAGCGTGAAGAAAGCACAACAGAATACAACGAAAAACGAGAGATGCGTCTGAGGATACTTGTGTGTGAAACAGTTGAAAGCAAGAACTTTGAACTGCGTTTTTCGGCACACAAAAAAGCAGAGGTGCAGAGGTTAGGTGAAAAAGAATAGGGGCGGAGAGGGATGCGGTTGTCAACGTTTGCCCGTGCGATGGGGGGTTGCGTGCGGGGTGAGGGGTGAACGGTTGGCCCGCGGAGCACATACCACCCGCCGAAAAACGCCAGCCGCTGCGCCACCCGCAGCCCGCACCGCGGGTGCCCAGCACGCCGAGCAGCGCAGGCACCACGGATCGTTGCGGCCCACCTGCGCCTGCCGCCGATGCGTGGCAGACACGGACGCCAACCACCGACCCGCACCCAAGGGCAACCAGGCGGCCGCACACGACCAACCAACGGCAGTCGACAGCTAGCGACAAACAACACGGGGGGGGCACTAGTAGACACTCTGTGCACTGCGCGATCCTCATCAGTTGGCAGACGCATCGGCCCCCTCCGCTTTTCGCCACAAAGCTTCCGCACCGCCGGGACGGCTTTCCCTCGCCAGGAAAGTTTTGCCCCCGCCCAACCGGCCCTCCCCGCGGCGCAGGCCCCCACCCGCCGCGCCGGCCCTCACCCGCTGCACCGGCTCTCGCCCGTTGCGCCGGTTCTCACCCATTTCGCCTGATCCCACCCATTGCGCCGGTTCCCACCCGCTGCACCGGCTCTCGCCCATTTCGCCTGGTCCCACCCATTTCGCCTGATCCCACCCGCTGCACAGGCTCTCACCCATTGCGCCGGTTCTCACCCGCTGCACCAGCTCTCGCCCATTGCGCCGGTTCCCACCCGCTGCACCGGCTCTCACCCATTGCGCCGGTCCCCACCCGCTGCACGGGCTCTCACCCGTTGCGCCGGTTCTCACCCATTTCGCCTGGTCCCACCCATTTCGCCTGATCCCACCCGCTGCACCGGCTCTCACCCATTGCGCCGGTTCTCACCCGCTGCACCAGCTCTCGCCCATTGCGCCGGTTCCCACCCGCTGCACCGGCTCTCACCCATTGCGCCGGTCCCCACCCGCTGCACGGGCTCTCACCCGTTGCGCCGGTTCTCACCCATTTCGCCTGATCCCACCCATTTCGCCTGTTCCCACCCGCTGCACCGGCTCTCAACCATTGCGCCCGCCCCGCGCCCCCCCCCCTCGGTGGCAAGTTGTCGTGGCACCGACTTTCTTGCCTGCCGCCGGCCTTTTTTAATCGGAAGAAGCGGCGCACAGCCCCAAAAAGCACGCAAGGCTGTCGAACGATACCCGTCAGTGGTCAAAAACGCGGTTTTCGCTAGGCTCCAGTGGCCTAATGGACAAGGCTTTGGACTTCTAATCCAAAGATTGCGGGTTCGAGTCCCGCCTGGAGTATTTTTTTTTTTTGCCAGGAATGTGTGGGAGAGGAGGCGGTGGTGTTTTGTTGTTCGAGCGACTTTTTTCCTTTTTCTTCTTCGGAAGGTGTGTCTCCGCCCCTCCTTTGCCCGGCGAAACGGGGGCACACGGGCGGCCACGAAGGACTACACCGTGACGACTGCTCCGCTCCACTCACGTCTCCTCTCTACCTTTTCTTGCATTCAGTGCACGTACAACAAAAACGGCCGCTTACCCCAAGGCCGACTGGCGCACCCGTGAGGTGGCCGCGAGAATCAGAACAAGCAGGACAACGGCAAACACGAAACAAACGAGAGTGGCCACGAGGCATCTCTGACGCAGCTGACGCGAGAGCGTGGTGATGTACGCTTCCTTGGTGCGGTCATCGCGTGCGTCGCCGTTTTCGATGGTGTCGTGCATGAGATTGAGGTGGGCACACGTGTCGGGGCTCAACACTGAGCATCCGTACTTGCGCACAAACTTGACTGCCTCAGTGTATTCTGCCTCGTCAGGTGCCGCGTCGCCGTCGGCCGGCGCGCGTCGCACGACAAAACGCATCTGCGCAGGGTGGAATGGTAGGGAGGAGGGGGAGGGGCGGGGGACAGTGCGGAAGCAAGGAACGACCGGTGCGGGGGGTCGCGCGGTACACGTGTGGTCCGATACGATGTGTGTTCACGCCAGAGCGGACAGCCAAGTAGGGTGTGGCCATCGTCTGCGTCGGCTTTCTGCTACTTGCTGCGTGTTTTTGTGTAGCGGATTAGGTTAACGAACTTGTGAATAAAGCAACAAGGACACCGCCGCTCACCTCATCCCCTACGCCTAGTGCGATCAAGAAGGTTACCATCGACCTCTCCTTCCCCCCCTTCCTTCTCGTCATCTTCCACCCTCATAGGAGACGGTGAGGCAGCGGTGGTGGTGTTTGTCGTCACTTCTGGGTCTTCACTGGCCCCGTCTTCCGCGAGCTGGACGCCAAGACGGCTAGCGAGGACGCCGAGCGGATTGCGTGCATGAGGGCGGCAATCACGCAGCGTCAGACACTCGCGCAGGAAGTCGCTGGGGTACGCGGCGGCGGGCAGCGTCACGTGCAGTGCCACACACCATGACAGCGAGGGTGGCGCACGCGATGAACGGGTGTGTGTGGTGGCGACCCCGCGACGGCCAGGCGCGGAGAGTGAGGTGGCGGCGAGAAGACCAGCCGGAAGTCGCTCCACCATGCTCCGGCCGCGCTGACCCAGGGGCCACACGATTCCCTGACTTCCGCGTGATGCAGAGGCAAAGTCACGGCTCGCTCCACGAGTGCGCGCCAAGGTCAGATCCGTCGCGAGATGATACACAGGTGACGCCTCCAGACCCCACTGTGGGGGTTCTGGGAACGCCTTGATCCACGGCCACGCTGCCTGTGGGTAGCCGCGACCTTGTAGAAGCAACGGCCGGAAGCGCGGGACAGACGCGACCTGCCGCTCACCACGCACACCCACGACGGAGGCGGCAGGGAGCAAGCCCAGCGCCACACCAAGCGCCCGTACGGCGGGGCAGCACGCCAGATCCAAATCGTTCTCGAGAAAAGGGATGGCGACCGCCGTCATGTGCGGGGCTGTCGCCCCGGATGGCGTCGTCAGAAGCGGGCGCACAGCCGGCGCGGGGCCCCGCTGCGCTCCTCGCGTGGCAACGGTGATCTCTGGGGCGGCCAGAACTGCCTCTGACTTGCCGGACGGCACCTGGGACTGGACGGCCGACCGGCTTGCGAGGATTCGCGCGTCGTCGGCCACGACAAAGTCCCCCACCGACGCGAGGTCGGCGTCGACGATGCCCACATCCTTCCCCGTCTTGAGCCGCTTCCACTCGTGCAGACGGCAGCTCGCCAGGATGTTCCACAACAGCGCCGAGGAGGCGGCCGAGAAGTGGGACTGCACCGCGTGCGGCACTTGCGTCTGCCACAACGCGCGCAACACAGCCGCGCGGTCCTCGCCAGATGCCAGCGCGGTGAGCACAGTCGCCACCCACGCGGGGGCGGGCGTCACGGCGTCTGCGGGCCACATCGCCAGGACAACTGCCATCACCAGACCTTCCGCCCAACGACCGTGCGCCAGCGCCGCCGACACGTGATACGCCTTGAAAGGGCACGCGTCGCCGAGCGCGCCGAAGTGCACCGGTGCGAAGAAGTTGGGAATCGCCGCGAGACTTCGCTGGACTGCCTTTTCCACGTGGTGCGGCGGTGACCCGCGGGGAGGGCACACCCCACGGATGAGGAAGCTGTACTGCGCGCCCGCCGCCACGGGCCGTCCCTCTGCAGCGGATGGCCGTGCCGCCGACCCTGGCATCGCGGGCAACCATTCCAGCAGCTGAATGGCGACCGGTGTGATTGCCGCGCTCTCTGCCTCGCGTGGCTGCGACGGCGTTGGCGTGGCTGACGCGACGTTGACCTCTAGGAGGCGGCGCGCGATGTGTCGACAGTAATCCACCGCGCCGCCCTCCACTGCGAGCACGGCCGGTGGCACCTCCACGCGCAGCGCGCAGCTTTGCACAGTGACGGCCTTCTCCTCGAGGACTTGGTGAACCGAAAAGTCACTGGGCTGCACAAGTGCATCTCCCACCACGCGGCACAGGAAGCGAATGAGCTCGGAGAGGCGCACACCTTCCTTGTAGAGCACAAAGTGCAGGTACACCACCGAGCGAGGTGGCGAGGCCGAAGAGGTGGCGAACAGCGACTCCAGCGACGTGACGAGGTTGTGTCGGTGCTTGCCTTTCCACTCGACGGCCGTTTCCTCCTCTGGGAGGGTCGGGCGGGTGAGCGTCACGACGTCTCCACCTGGCAGCACCTCGTTGACCTGCAGATCGCCGACGTCGGCCAGCACGCCGTCCAACCGTTGACGACTCGTGCCCTGGCCAATGTGCAGACGGACGAAAATACCGACTTCCTCCTCGGCGAGGCGCCACTGCGCCGCCTCAGCAGCCAGCCGCGCAGTCGCGGCTGCTCCCTCGGGAACGGTGGCCGCAGAGCCACCTTTCGTCTCCCGGCCGGTGAGGCGCCGTCGCAGCTGGGCCTGCCGTTCGGCGCGCCAGCGGTGCACGAGCCGCACGAAGCCAAGCAGGGCTTCGTCGCGGATGGTGCCGTGGCCTGACCTCTCCGCCTGCTCGTGGATGAGGTCGAGCAGGCGACGAGCTTGCTCAATGGCCGGGGCAGCACCGACACGCTGCGCTGCACGCCTGACGAGGGCAGGATCGAGGGTTGGGTCGTACCCTTCCAACGCGTCCAGCAGCACCTCGTCCGAAGCCCCAACGGCAGGTGCCTCTTCGTGTGCAGACCCCACTGACGTCGCCTCCGTCAAGTCTGGCGTCCGCGACGATGAAACATCCCGTGGAATCGGCGCGTGCGTGCGCAGACAACTTTCCACGGCCGCACGAAGCTGTCGCAGTGAGACGTGCCCTTCAGCGCCGACACCAGGAGCAGCGGCGCCGCCACGTTCCGCCGCCAGCTGTGCGAAGCAAGGCATCGCAAATGACGACGACGTCGACTCCGCGGCTGGCACGTGATGAGCGCGTGACTTCTGATGCATGGGACTGTCAACGCCCTCACCGCGGCGAATCGCCTTCGAGGCACGATTCATCGCGCCGAGCACCATGGGGACGGCACACCGAATCAGCTGCTGTGATTTCATCCTCAACACGGAGAAAAAACAACAACAAGTGGAAATGAAACACACACGCACACAGCAAAAGCACCTACAATGTGATTAGGCTGAGCTTTCGCACTTTCCGTGTGCACAGACCTCCGACCCTCCTGAATAGGCGAGAGCTACACGTCAGAGGCGAGCCGGAACCTCCAAGTGTACAGGTCTGTGGAAGAGCGCGCACCAGTCGCACGACGAAAGCCTCAACACGTGTTGCGAGAAGAGGGAGCTAAAGGGTGGCGCGGGACGCTTCGCGCCGACCGGAACCAAATAAACAAGCAACGATGCAGACGAGATCACAGAGGATAGTGGGGGCGGGGGGGGGGGAGGGAACGAGAAAGCTGCTCGTGATGAGAACGGAGACGAGCAGGGCAATGGAGGATGGGAAGGGAGCCACCACGCTCACAGAGAGCACACACACCACACGCTCCGTGACCGTGGTTGTGTGTCTGTGTGTGGCGGTGGTCGCTCCCTTTACCCGCTCGCACAATGAGAATCCGTTCCATCGTTTGTGATGTGCACCGTCTGGGCGTGCAACGACAAGGCGCCAAATGTCGGAGCGGTGACAGTGATAGACGAAACGGTTGGTGCCCTTTCGTCGCACTAACCCCCATCCCAGTTTTTTTTCTTCGCGCACGCAGTACATATAAGCATGATTTTCATTAAAAACAAGGCAAAAGGATTGACTGCTTGTTCGAGTGTGTGTGCATGTTATCCTTTGCCGAAGGAAATCTCTTTTGCTTTTTCCTTTTTGTACTCAGCACGGTGATACGGCCGACAAGGCCAGCGACCACATGTTTGTCTCTGACGATGCTTTGCCTGCGGGTCTTGTCCCTTTTTTTCTTTCCTTTTCCCGCCTCTGCGCACATCACGGCGGCGCCAATATCACTCCGCGAAACGTTTGTACTTTTCCGGTTCTTTTGTGTGGGCCTTACCTTACTGACTTTTCGTCGAGCCTATGCCGTCTTCGCGGCAGCGCCCTGACGCACCTTGGACTGCGCCACAAGCTTCTTGTGGTCTCCGTTGAGGAAGGCGAAGCGCGTGATGATCTCGGTGAAGATCTGGAAATCCAGAATCTTGTTGACCAAGCGGAACACAGCGCACGTGACACCCTGATCCCACACGGTGATGCGACCGGCTCCGGCGAAGATCTGGTCGGCAATGTTCATGGGGGACGCGGCGGCCTTCTGCGCAGTCTTGAGCGAGTCGAGCTGGGGACCTTCGTTCTTGTAAAAGTTCGTGTTGACCGGGGAGGGGTGAATGACCACCACATCGATGCCCACGTCGTGGTTTTCAGCGGCAATGGTGCTGGCGAAGTTGGTCAGGAATGCCTTGGACGGGCTGTACATCGTCGCCGTCGGGCCCGGCAGGTAGCACGACGCGGACGAAGTGAACGTGATAAGGCCCTTCACCTTGCGCTCCAGCATTTTGCGGAGGAAGTGGTGAGTGATGGGCACAGCGCAGCCCGCATTGCACTCCAGGTTGCAGCGCAGACGCTCGAGCTCGGTGTCAGCGAAGAGGCCCGTGCTGATGTAGCCAGCGTTGTTGAAGAGGAGGTTAACGTCGATGTCCTTTGTGGACTCAATGATGGGACCCATGTACCCGTAATCTTTCGCGGCCAAGTTCACGCCGCACTTGCGGAACTGCACGGCGGGGTACTTCTTCTGAAGCTCAACGAAGGTATCGGCCAGCATCTTGTCATCAAGGGCCACCAGCACCACGCTCACGCCCTGCGTCGCAAGCTTCTCGGCGATGGCCTTGCCAATACCGCTGCTGGAGCCAGTCACGACTGCCCACTCCGCCTTGTACGCCTTCTTCAGGTCGCGAGGGAAGCGAAGGGCGATCTGCTGAATGGCGACCGACAGCAGGTACGTGAGGATGCTGATGAGGCCGATCCAACTGCACACGTACGTGAACAGACCCCACAGAAGAGTGTCAATGTAGAACATGGTGAACCGCGCCGACGTGTGCTTTTGTTTGTGTTGTTGCTGTTGAGAGCCTTTCTTTGCCTTTCTTAAAAAAAAAAGCTTGTGTTGCCGGCTTTTGAACTTGTGTTAATGCTGTCAAGGATGAACGATGAATCGCTAGGTTGCTGTGACGTCGATCGCGATAAAGAGTTGTCACCAAGCGTGGCAGAACAAAAAAAAGGAAAGGGAACGAGGAGCGGAGAGAGAGAGAGAGAGGGATGTGCGCGCAGACGACAAGAAAGAGATGCCACAGCAGCGTGCGAGAGAGCCGACTACGGGAGGCGTGACACCGAAGAGATCACGCAATCAGGCGCCTCGTTGACTGACCAGCGAAGCAGTTTTTTTTGGCGGCACAGTGATCAGCGTGCACCGCGTCCACCTCACCACGCCCGTGGCGCCGCTGGACCAACGCCAAAAACAAACGAACAACGATAGTAGTAGTAGCAGTAGTAGTGATGATGCGCAAGTGGGAAGGAGCGAAAAGTAAAAAAAAAAACAGAAAGAAAAACGTGAAAAACAAGCAAGAGAAGCAAGGCAAGCTACACCTGATTTTTGTTTTGTTTTGGCATCTTGTGCGACGTGCGAGAGAGCGGGAGCAAAGTATTAGAAAAAGGACAAGTAGCCACCGAAGCGGCAGCTGACGCCACCTTCTGCCTTGGTGGGCACGATGCCACTGCTTTTGCTTCCCACGACATCTCGCTTTAACCACGTGGAGGCAGACTTCATGAGCGAGACAGGCACCACGGCTGGCGGTCGCTCGGCGCGGGTCACTGAGGACACCAGCGCCTGATAGGAAGAAAACCGGAAGGGAGCTGACACCTCTGCACCCCCGGCGTGCTCTTCGGCGTGGGCGACGGCCCCATCTGAATACTGGAGCACGAAGAGCAGGAGACGATCCGAAGAGATGGTCGGCTCTGGGAAACGCGACGAGACCCCCTGTCCTTCATGTACAAGTCGTAGGCGTGTGTCGGTCCCAAGGCACTCCCACTGCACTCGTCGTGCGACGTCCACGAGGAAAAAATGCACCGTGCCTGTGGTGGTGATCATGGAGACGAGTGCGTACCGCGCTGGTGATGTGGTGCCGGACGGTGCGTCTGGAACGTTCACTACACAGAGCGACACGGAGTTGTTCACCGCCCGCGTGAGTCCGCGATCGAGGGAGAGAAACACCTTCTCGAAAGCCCCGTTCCGGACTTGGAGCAGCTTAATGCGCTTCCCCTCTTCGCTCGTCACGACTGCCCGCGTGCCGTCCGATGTGATCGCGACAGCGCGCACCGGGGTTGACGTAAAGGCCTGGAGCCGGTCAATGGCGAAGGCCCCTCTCGCGTCCTTGGCGGACCGCCGAGCATCGAGTTGAAATGACAGCACGCGCACCTCGCCGCACATGTCCCCGGGCAGGAGCGCGTGGTGATAGCGCATCCCTGCCGCTGAGTGCGCCACGGCTAGACTGGGTATCTGCACGGGGCACCACGTGCTTGCCGGTGCCACACAATCGCGCACGAAGCGCGGGTTGGAGGAGGGGCAGAAAAAGAGAAAGAGGCGCCGCTGCCACTGTCGGTCGTACACGTGAATACGCGATAACTCAGGTGAGGTCGTCCCTGCTGTTTGCACGACCACCAGGTAGTGTGCCGTGAGGCAGAGAGCACCGATAGGGCTCGTGAAGAGTTGCTCGCAGAGAATCGCCGGGCCGTTGGCACGACGGAAAGTGTTGACCGCCTCGTCCACCTCAGCGGCAGTGGCGGGTGCTGACTGTGGGGTGGAAGCCGCGTCAGAGACCCCCGGCGAAGTCGGCGGTGCTGTCCCTTGTTGAAATGTCTGTTCACGCGCGGCACGCACAAGACACTCCTCGCGAGCTACGCGGGCGAGGTTGCCACTAGGAAACGCTGGGCCCACAACATCGATAGCTGGGTCGAGCGCGCACGGGGAGGGAAGACATTCACCCACCGGCGATTCACCAGCTCCTTCGTCTGAACCCTCGCCGTGCCTGTCGCCGTCGGGGCCAGAAGTTTGATCTTGCTCACTGCGCATGGTCTGGTCCGACGCTTCCACCAGCTGCTCACTGACGCCTGGGGTCGGTGAGGCGGACGTGCCCAGCTCGTGTGGCGGCGTCGCATTCGCGCTGTACGGCTCACTCACGTCCACCACTTTCACCGTCTTGGCCGCCGTCAATGAACGTGGTGATGGTGCACCGGCGACGGCGAGAATGCTGGACTGCCCGTACAGCGCGACGGTGCCGACGCCGCCCTCGATCAGCCGGCGACAGACTTCGCGAACACCGACCTCGTCGCAGGCCTCTTTTTCTTCACCCAGGTAGTCACCGCCCTCAACGTTGCCACGCGCGTCGTCCTTACCTTCGTCGACGTCGCGCACGAATGGGGTGTGCCAGAGTGGGTGAGCAGCCTTGTCCCACGTCTCTTCTCCATCAACCTCCCGCGGGTCCAGTGGCGAGAGACTCGCCAGCGACTCGTCTTCCTCAATGCCCTGCTCGCTACCGCCGTCACTGCGGGTGCCGAGAGGCATAGAGGATGTGGTGCGCGGATGGCTCTGCTGCCTGTTCGGGTCGCGCGGAGGCATCGGTGAAGGCTTTGAGTGCCGCTGTTGCTGCTCGTTCTGGGCGTGTGCTGCCATGGCGTCCGCAAGGACGTGCTCGGTGCTGAAGACCATGAGGCCATCCGGGGTCCCGAGCACCACGTTGCGGCCGCAGCTCGACCACGCCACGCACAGAATCGTGGAAAAGTTGTACGACGCCGCCTTCTTGGTGCCCGCAGACTGCTTCGTGGCGCCAGTCTCGAAATCAGACGGAAGAGTGGGATTGTAAATCATCTTCGCTCTCAATCTCTAACTCTCTGTGGGTGTGAGAGGGTACATCGCAACGAGAACGGCGCGGTAGAGGCAACCGGAAAGAGAAGAATGGAAGAGGGGAGAGGGCGTGGCCAAGCACAAACGAAATGTGAAGACGCGGCGAGTGAACGAGGCGATGGATTAGAAGAAGTCTCCCTACATTTTCTGATTTCACTACCACCACCTCTTGCCTCGAGGGCCGCGGCAAGTTATGTGAGCACAGCCGCCTTGCGTGAGTCGCACGTGCCCGCACGCAAAAACAACAGCCCTGCACAAGCTGATTTGTTGTTGCGCCGCTAGGTGTTCTTTTTCTTTTTTGCTCACTTTCGGAAAATGGTCCTTAGTTTGTTTGCTCTGTTGTGAGCGGCACGTCATCGCACGTGCGTCCTCCACTCTCCGACGCTCACTTCTGTGAATAAGACTGGCGCAGGTTTTCCTCTCGCTGGGTCATGCGGCGCACAGTGTCATGGCAGCCTTGACGTGCCTGCCGGTGGATGCTGCGAGGCAGCCCGCCCACGGAGCCGACCTCAAGGCGCTGTGCCTGGAAGAGCGGCTGTGCGCATAAAGGGAGCGACTGTAACGCGCCGGCAGCGTGTCGACGAAACGTGGTGTGCAGACTCGTGGGCGCGACGAGGTGCCACGACGTCGCCGGCAAACCTCTCATGAGCTGGCAGTAGAGGAAAAATGTCAGGCGCACATCACTGTTCTCGCAGACAGTCGACAGCTGCAGGCAAGGCGGCTCAGCAGCGCCGTCAGTGACAGCCTCGCCCACCGACTGCCGCTGCTGCCGCTGTGCCCGGCGAAGCTGCGGAAGCACACAGAGGAGGCTGAACTCCTCCGACGGCGCTAACACTGCGAGCTGCAGACGCGGCGCAGTCACCTTGGCAGAGGCCGCCAGCACGGGGTCCAGCGACCGGCGCTTGTCGTTCAGCTCGACCTGCAGTTGCATAACTTGGTGAAGAGACTGAAGCAAGGTCTGACGTGCACCGCGTTCTTGCATCGTCAAAGGACGCGTCGTCGTCGCCGACGCGGGTGATGTGCGCAAGAATGCCTGCTCCTTGATCATCCACAGCGTGCTGAAAGGCACGACAATCACCGAAGGCACGTCTCGTCGAAGACTCTCGCCGTCCGTCGTCCCTGCGCCGTCGGCCACGTCGACTGTGGAGGACGGCCCACTGGCTGAGCGGGCGGCTGCGACCGTGTTCAGCCACTCGCTTTGCTGTCTGAGTTCCTGCCGCCAGGTTTCGATGCATTGTCCACCGAGGAGAGGCTCGACAAGAAAATCGCTGGACACCATGTCGCACCGCAGGGCAGGGGCCACCTCTACCGTATCTATGGAGTCACTTGCCCCCGCCTTGCCCACGGCACTCGTCAGCACATCCGCCAAGCACAGCCCCGTAGACTGACTGGTGCGACGGAACCACATCTGCTCCGAGACAGTCTCGACCGAGGCCGCTGCGCGCGACGGGCCGCGAAGTCGATCGTTCACCGCGCACTCGTCGAGAAGCAAGTCCACTGCATCCCAGCGCGGTGCGACGAGGCTCGACCACAACATCGAGTCCACCAACCGCCTGTGTGGACGTGATCCGCTGGCGCCATTTGCCCCCGCCGGTAGCTGCTTCGTCAGTGACACGAAGAGATTCAACCACTCTGCGTAGGCGACATGCGTGAGATCACGATGGGGGGCAGCCCGCAGCCTCTCGGCAAAGGCTGTCACAAACCGCGCCTCGTTCATCGACCTTGAAGAGACAGGCATTCATGTGAGTGTGTGAAGGAAAGAGGAAAACAAGGGAGCGACGAAGTCGTGCACCGCGGAGTAAACAACGACGAGGACAGGTGTGAGCAAGATGAGGGCGTAATGGCAGGCGAGAGCGTCACCAGTGCAAGAGGAAACAGGCGATGAAGCGGTGCACACGTCTGGGAAGGCCACACAGACACATAGAGATATCAGACAAACACGAAAATGTGTGGGCGATTCTCGGAACGAACAACACCATGGACGGGAGAGCGGAATTGAGAGCACTAGACGCTGCGGTATATGTATAGCGACCATGAAAAGCGCTGTCACTGTGATGGAGAACGAAAAAGAAACGAAGAAGAACCGAACTAACAAACCAAAGGAATAAGCTTCTCTCAAGCAGAGGAAGGATACACGGCACACCTTGGAGCGCAACACTCACAACGACGCGACAGAAAAAAAACAGAGGGAATAAATAAACAAGACACACACACACACACACAAACACAAAACGTTGTTGTGGGGGCTTTGTTGTTCTTCCTTCCCTCTTTCTCTCCCCGCGACGGCATGCACCTCCGTACACGTGGTGTTCCTTTCCCCATCCCTATTGGTACTGCGCGCTAGGCCTTCGCACCGCAGATGTGCTTGCGAACTGTTTCCCGCATAATGTCCGTTGCCTCTTTGCGATTCTTCGCCTTGAAGATGGAAGTGCCCGCGACAATGACATTCGCGCCAGCCTGGGCCGCGGCCTCGATGGTTTTCTCGCTAAGACCTCCATCGACTTCGATGTTGAGGTGCGGGTAGGCAGCACGCAGCTCCGCCACCTTGGGCATCATGTCGTTCATGAACGACTGCCCACCAAAGCCGGGCTCCACAGTCATGACCAGCACCATGTCGACAAGCTTGCCCTCCACCAGTGCGCGAAGCTGATCGGTGATGGGGGTCTTGGGCTTGATGGCGATGCCGCACTGCATGCCCGCCTCGCGGATCTTCTTCGCCGTCTCCTCCACTGATTCCGTCGCCTCGATGTGGAATGTCATCTGAGATGCTCCCGCCTTGGCGAAGTCACCGATCCACTTCTCCGGCTCGGTGATCATGCAGTGCACGTCAAGGAAGGCGTCAGGCATGCGCTTGCGCATCGACTCCACGACACACGGGCCGATGGAGATGTTAGGAACGAAGTGACCGTCCATGACGTCCACGTGAAGCCACTCCGCGCTGCCGCCCTCCGGTGACTGGACGTTGGTGCACTCATCATACAAACTGACAAAATCGGATGCAAGGATGGAGGGGGCCATAATGGGCATCAGCGGGGCGTTGGGGCGCTCAACGGTGCTGATCCACGTCGTCTTATCGGTGTGGCGAAACATGTTTGGCGCGGTGTGGTGGCACGTGATTAGGTATTTTGTGTGGGATTTTTTTAAAAAGTGGACTTGACGTGCTGCGGTGTGCACGTGTGTGCGTGAAACAAGAAGAAAAAAAATAGCGAGTAAGTAGCTGAGCTCAGCCGCGAGAGAGTGGCGGTGGTCAGTGGTGATGGAGCACGAAAGAGAAGAGAGGGAGATGTGCATATGTGGACGACACGCAGTTTTTCTTCCCATTTCAACTGGACGAGAGACACAGGCTACGACGTGACTTCAGATCACACTGTCGTCCACTCAGTTATGTATCGTCGGTGGAAAAAAGGAGAGAGAGGGGTGTCGGACGACACGCAGTCCGCGCTCAGCTGCACAAGTGCAAGACAGCCGTGTTCCTCGACGTTTCCGCACGTCGGCTGATCGTTGTTCACACAAGGCGAGAACGTTACAAGCCTCGCCAGTCTCCTCTCTCTTCTCTTCCTTGTTGTTTCTCTATCTATTTTTCGTTGTTTCGACGCGGAAAAAAAATAAAAACGGAAGAGCCATCACCAAATGCCAAAAAAAAAGAAAAAATCAGTCAACAACCTACAGTGTTAAGGAAGAGAAGAAAAAACAAACCCATGTAGGAAAAAGGTCTTTCACATACATAGACATCGCAACAACAAACCCGTACGCACAGACACACGCAGAAAAAGAAACAAGCAAAGAGCAAAGAGGATGTTTCAGCGTTCACCACTACCGGGCTGAACGTACACAGATGCTAGTGACGTCATGCCGGAAGTGATTATGTACCGTGTCGACACGCGCGCGCTTATGGTGGCTAGAGAGACGGATCTTTTTTTTTTTTCTAGGGCTCTCCCCACTTCTTACCTTTAGGGATTTCCAATCCCACCCACCACGCTATTGATGGAATATGAACAGTGACGTGCACGCTGCGGGCACCTTCGCCACGTCTCGGGGTGTTTCCTTCCTTCCTTTGGCTCTCTGCGCAGTGTATGTCACAAAGGCAAAAAGTGGAAAGTGAATGAAGGAACGAAGAACCTCACCTCCCCCTTCTCCCCCGTGCTCACGTGCGCGTGAATGGCTTTGCGAGTGCAGTGAAGGACAAGGACCAGCGTCCACATGCAAGGAGGGACAACCAGCACCGTCGCCGACACACTCATACCACCTCAAGCGCACATGGAACCAGAGAAAGGGAGAGAGAGAGAGATTGGCTCTCCGCCGAAACAAGGTGGCTGCAGACCGTACGCGCGCACACACACAACATACGCACACATAGACACCCCCTATAAAATGGTGTCTAGGACAACAACGGAAACAGCTATCACAAAGAAAAAAAAGAAAGAGCCAACGTCGAGAGGAAAAAAAAGGGCAAAAACAAACAAAAAGGATCCATCACGTTAATGAAGACCAACGACGCGTGGAGATGTCAAGCTATTCTATGAATGCAGATCATCACCTGTCTTTGGGCGTTAAGCGGGAGCTCAAAAATAAAAAGGGAAAGAAGAACACACAGGCTTATCGCAGGTCAGCGTCCTCGTCGGCCGAGACGGTGTGAACGCTACCAGCGGAGGAGCTGCCGTCTGCGGGCGCCTGGTGATCAGCGTGACTCTGGGCCCCGCCAGCCTTCGCGTCCCCGGGCTTGCTCGCCGCGTCGTAGTCGTCGCCATCCGCAGCATCGTCGCGCGTACGCACGCGTGTCGCACCTACCTCCGGCGCATCGATGTCATCCTCTGAGAACCCGCTGTCGTGGTCAACGACGAGGACGTCCTTGGCCTTGCGGTAGCCCATCGCCGCGCTGCTCGACGGGCTGGTGAGACCGGGGTGGATCGCCACGGGGCGGTGCACCTCGCCGTCACCGACGCTGCCGCGGGACGGCGGACGGCCCGGCTCGGCGCCGGCAGAGACGCCCGCCATGCTCACGACGACGCTCGATGGCCCGGTGGCATTGGGTGTCTGAGGGCGGCTGGCCAGGCCATCGTCCTCGATGTCATCATTGTCGATGTTCACCCCACCCCACTGCGCGCGCAGAGAGGCCGGCATGCTCGCCATGCTACGCTGCAGCTCCTCCATGACGTCGTACATGCGCTTCTCGATTTCCATCTCCGTCTCACGTTGCTTCTCAACAATGGGCTTGTTCTTCTTCAGCTCCCAGTAACCGCAACCAACGGTGACGACGGTGGTCAAGATGGTCAGAAAAGCCAAGAAGGCAATGTTGTTCGTGATCATGACGAAGGCCGACAGCAAGAGCAGGAACAGCACAAAGACGTTGAAGCTGATGGGACCGAGGAGACGACCAACGAGGTTGCCCACGTACACACCCGCGGCACCAAACACAATGGTCGTCAGAAACATCGGCACCTGGTGGCTGTTGAAGATGCCGTTGTACATGCCCAGCAGAAAACGCACGAGGCCACCAGGAATGGTCTGCGCACTGAAGTTGACACGCACAATGTAGTTGGGCGCGTCGTACAGAAGAATGAAGATAATCTGCGGCGGGGCGTTCACACCAGTCAGCGAGGCCATGAGACCGGCGATGGAGGCCGCCACGGCGGCGCCGATCTTCGTGGACATTTTGATTTTACCGTTGGCGTCGATGTTTCGGTTGATACGCACACGCGTGTAGGTGATCGTGGCGAGCGGGGACAGGCGGGCTGCCTCCAGCGGGGGCACATTCTCTTCTGTCATCTGCGGCTGCGCGGTTTCGTTCGCCGTGAAGATCTCGTTGCCAATGGTACTCAAGTAGGCTTCCGTCGTACCGGCGAGGATGCCCGTCTCGGGATCCAGCTCCTGCGGGGGCTGGGCGATGGGGTCGACGTCGAACTGGTTGCCCGATTGGAACGTGGCGGGGCCGGAGGCGCTGGCAGGGCCCGACGCCGCGCGAGCCGATGCCAGCGGCGTGGAGTGGAAGATGAGGGAGGCATTCGTCAAAGGACCAGTGCCAGCGAAGCTCGCGCGCAGGTCTTGAAAACTCGCGTTGCGGCTCAGGCGCACTTCCTCGGAAAGAGCGTCCGCCTCCACCGTGAGCTTGACGTTCTTCTCCTTGAGCTTCTTGAGCTTTTTCTGCTTTTGCATGTAACGGTAGATGAGAATCAGCCCGTACACACCAGCAAAGAAGAGACTCGACCAGCCGAGAATAATCTTCAGCGAGGACGTGTCCATCAGCTTGTAGAGAACCACACCGATCAGCGAGAGAATAGTACTAGGGATGGCCATCATCAGCACCATTTGCTTCGAGAAGATGCTGTCGTTGAAGCCCAAGTACACAATCAGCGGCGACATGAACAGGAGTCGAATGTACATGAGAAGCGCGACCGCACGCACCGGCTCAGGACCAAGCGGCGTGTTCTTGAAATCATCGGATGCGGCACAGGCGAAGTACCACAGCACCTGAAGAATAATCGCATCGCCAATACCAGCCACACCCTGAATGATACTGCTCATGAAGTTGAACACTGCGAGCCCGGTGTAGACAAGAAACCAACCCATCTTGCGTGCTGAGCGCGGTGGCGAGATATTGGGTGTGTGTGGTGGGGGTGGGAGGGAAGAGAAAAGGTGCTAGTGACAAGTGAAGTGCCCTGTCACGTCAGGAGAGCCAGTCGAAGGGAGGTATGAATACGCGACGGCAAACAAACAAACAAGATTACAGGAGAAGAGACGGACGAAACGCGGTGAGCACACAGCGGAGGACAAGATCAAAGAGAAGGCGGACCTGCGCGTGGAAGCAGATCTTCGGCGCGCAACGTATTGACTGGCTTGCCTTTCTCCACTTCTTGGTCCCTGGTGGACGATATGTATCAAGGGGGGCTTGACGAACACACAGTGAAGCAGAAATATCAGTGTACACGACACGTGTGGACGAAGGAATAGGAATCGCGTAGAGGAGTCACGACTCAACGTCAACAGGCACGACACTTCTACCGGCGACCGGGAAGTGACGATCATTGTGTGTGTGCGTGTGAGAGAGAGGGAGAGAGAGAAGGCGAGGAGGGATGGTACCGTGTAGGAAAGCGGGGAAAAGAGAGAGGGGGAAGGCCATTGCCCACCGCTCGGGGCGGTGGTACTGCCGTGCACACACGCACAACCCAGTAACGTGACGACGCATTTGAGACGAGCGCACCTTTTTTGTCGGTTACTGTGTGCGTGCGTGTGTGTGTGTGTCCGTATGATAGGGGACTGCGTCACGTCGCGTGATGGTAAGGCTGCAAGAAAACCACTGCCACCACAACAGCAGCAGTATCAGAAGAAGCGGACAAGGACAGCGGCCTCATCGAGAAGTGCCGTTTCACGTGCCCAGCACGGAGGGGACAAGAACGCCTTCGTGGCCGAGTCACACACACCACCCAGCACGACCCACTCACGCTACCGTGAGCAGGACGGCGCTGGCCTCGGAAAGGTAGCCGTCCTTCCAGCGCTGCCAGCTCTCCGCAATGGTTGGCTCGACCTGCAGAACAGCGTCATCCCAGGTCAGCAGCCGTGTAACGGGCTTCGTGGCAGACGCGCGCGGTACGAACGACGCCGTGTCTAGCGGCACCGTCGCCTCGCCGCGGCACTCCTCAAGCCACTCGGAGACTGCGACAGCGGCTGAACGCGCCCCGCTAAGCGTGCTGAGGAGGTCGTCGCGCAGAGCCAAGCTCAACCCCTGCAGCGCTGCACGCATGCGAAGGAGTGCACAGACAAGCCCGCGGCACGCCTCGAAGAGCGCCTCGAGCGAGGCGAGGCCCGTCCGCTGCTGATAAAAGGTGCACACGGAAGAAGCAGGCGGAACCGACGACACGGGTCGGGGTGGGGAGGATGCCGCACTGACGGAGGCTCCGTCGCTTCCAGTGCCGTAGAGGCTGTTCATGTAGTCTGCCGCGGCGGCCTTGCGCTTAGCGGCTTCGTTGAGCTTCTTTGGTGGCGCGGTGGCGGCGCTAGGGACGGAGGGACCCACAGACGTCGCGCATCCGTTGGCCACGATGGAAGCCTCGAGCTCGCCCAAGAGCGACTGTGCGCGCTGTGTGCGCTGTGCCCATTTTTGCTCGACTTGATGGATTGCGGAGAGCAACCGCTGCTGATCGTCTTGGTGCTGGCCCAGCAAAGCTTCAGTGGTGGCGGGCGTAAAGGCGACGAGTACACCGAGTGGTGCGACCGCAACGCGGTTGGTTTTCGTGTGAAGGCGTCCCGGCTCACCGTGCTCTTCCGCACCTGAGGTCGAGGTGGGAGACTCAAAGCAGTGCCGGCATCGGCGCATCGCACCTTCGAGAACGTGCCGCTGCTGCGAAATGTTAGAGAGCGCCGACACGTTCGCTTCCAGCGCGCTCAACGAGTTCTGACACTCGCGAAAAACCTGCACGATCTGCAGTGCGCTGTGCACATGTGCTGAACACGCCAGCGATGAAGGTGATGCTGATGTGCCACCTTTGGCCATTGTGTATGCGTGTGCGACCTACTCTGGGAACCCGAACGGCACAACGAGAGAGAGAGACAGAAAGACGAGTGAAAAGACGGGAAATCAGACGGGCAAATGGAGTTATCGCACAGAAGCGATGAGGGATTGACGCGACATGAAGTAGATGCCCGCGGTGCGACACACGGCTATGCGCATGACTAGCGCCACCGTCAGGGGGGAGTTGTGCCAGGCCAGCTGGGGCGGCAAGGCACAGGACGGGCTTCCGTGGAACATGCGACCTTTTTTTTTTAAAAGACACAGACACACGGACGTGCGCGTGCGAACCACCCCTTCGTACTGAAAGAAGAAGGAAAAAAGATGAAAAAAAAACAGAGAGAGTAAAAAGCGCGGCGACCACTGTTGACAACGTGCCCACGAGTTTGAGGCACATGAGAAGAAGAAAACAAAAACAAAAACAAAAACATGAATGAAGAAGACAGGGAACGAAACGGGACAGACACAGTGGTTGCACGAAGGCAAGAGTACACTGGGAGCCTGTGCTGAGGTTTTGACGGCTTCCGACGACGACGACGACCAAAAAAACTCATTCCCTGCACACGTGCGAGACGAGAGGAGACAGACACACGCTATCCATACGGTACGGCAGAGTGGAAACAAACAACAAGAGAAGAAAGAAAAAAACACGAAAAGGCGGCACAAAACACCTCACCATACCAAGAACAGTTTAAACAAAACCAAAAGGAAGAAGAGCGAGATGATAAACACACAAACACACAGGTACACAAACGCACGTTTGTGTATGTGCCTATGCCTTACACAAGCTCTTCATCATCAGGCTGATGTGGCTTGTCCTCTTTCATCGGCACGCTCGCGCTGCTCGTTCGGCCTTCCGCGGGTGGCGAGGAGGAAGACGCGGCGGACACCGTTGCCGCGGCCGTCGTCGTCCAGGCCGCTGACTTTGACGGTGCCGAGGACGGAACCGGGGAGCCATTCGGCGTGCTGAAGAGTGACGGCGGACGGAACTTCTCAGCCTTGCGTGTGCGTTTTCCGGCGTCAAGGCTATTCACTTCACTGTCGACGGTCGTAAGGCTTGTACTCTTGTTGATGGTGTGGCTGCGCGTCGCCGGTACGGGTTGACCGTTCATCGACGACGTGCTTGCGGTGTTGCCTACCACCGTGCTGTCCCCGCCCGCACCAGCGTCAGCACCGACGGTGTGGCTGTGACCTGTGACGGCGCCGGCCCTGTTCGCGTACATCTCGCGCTCGGCCGCACGCTGCTGCTCCACCTTGGGCAGTAGCGTCTTCCGCTCATACCAGGTCATCACGCCACTCACGACAAAGCCGGCGATGGTGCATAGAGTGAGCACAACCGTGTTCTCCGTCACCATCAGCAACGAGGAAAGGAGGAGAATGACCAAGACAAACACGTTGAAGGCATTCGGTCCGAGGAGCTTGCCGAGTTTATTGCCAACGAAGACGCCAACGTAGCCGGAGACGACACCGTTGATCAAATAGGGCACCATCGCCCAGGTAAACAGCGGTTTGTAAATTGCAATGAAGAAGCGGAAGACGGCCGAGGGAATGGACTGAATGGCAAAGTTGACTCGAATGATGTACTGCGGTACCTCGAACCAAAGCACAAAGACAACCTGCGGCGGGGCACCGACGCCGGTCAGCGAGCCCATGATACCGGAACCTGCGGCAGCGAAAGCCGCGGCGATCTTAGTCGAGCGCTTAATTTTTCCGTTCTCATCCAAGTTCCGGTTGATCTGCACCCGCGTATACGTCATCGTCTCAGTGGGAGAGAGACGCTCGTGCGTGAGCGGCAGCGGAGTGGGGCCGCCCTCTTCATTAATGACGGGCGTGCGCGCTTCTCTGCGGGTGAATATATCGCCTGTGGTGGTGCTCATGACAGTGCGCATGTCGTCGTCGTCACTCGCGCTCTCGTTGTCCGGCGCACCGGGCAGACCCGAGCCTGGCGGAGGAGCTCCGGCGAAGCTGGCGTTGCGACTCGCCGCCAATTCGTTGGCAACGAGGTCGAACTCGTTCACGACAGTCAAGTCAGTCGCACGATGTGTGCGCGGCGACGCGCTGCTCGGCGGGCGCGCACTGCCGCTGTGAACGTCGACCGCAGTTGCGCCTTCTGCGGCGGCGGCGGAAGGTGTGATGGCTGCCGCGGATGCGCCACTCGCAATCTGTGCCCGCACGCTGCGCTGTTTGTAGTACCGGTACCCGAGAATGCCAGTGAACAAAACGGCAAAGATGAGGCTAGAAATGCCAAGAAACAGAGTCAGCGAGCCGCCATCTGCCTTTGAAAAGACGTACACGCCAATGACAGCGGTGGTTGTGGAAGGGATGGCCATGTAGAGGCACATACTCTTCGAGAACAAACCACCACTTTGTAGGCACAGGTAGGCCATGTACGGCGCGGAAAACATGACGCGCGCATACATGAGCAGCGCCACGACCTTCACTGGCTCATTGCCCAATGGGGTTTGATTGAACGGGTCTGGGTAGGCCGTACAGACAATGAACCACAGTACTTGCAGCAGCACGGCATCACCAAACGATGCGATACCCTGCACAATGCTGGCGAGGAAATTGAACAGCGCCAACACAACGTGCACGAGAAGAACTCCAGACATGGTGAATAATACCTTTAATGATTAGGTTTTCGCGTTGATGTTTTGAATGACGGCCTTTTATTTTTTTTTTGAGGACGAAAACAGAAAAAAAAAGAACAGAGGAAAAGAGAAGAGAGACGCACAGAGAAGAGAGGCTGTGCTCGTGTGGCGTTGTGGCAAGCGCACGATGAAAGAAGAAAAGAAAAGGAAACCAAAGAAAATAAGAAGAAAAAAAGAGGATACCTACTTCTTGTTTTCTTCTCGCTGACGTTTTAATGATCGTGGCGGTGGAAACCCTTTCACGGCGTGGGGCTTCAGTGGGAGAGGGAGAGGAAGATGGTAGAGACGACGGTGATGGTACTAGGTGCTCCGTGAACAGAACACATTAATAGACAAGTACGCACGAAGCCGTGGAAGATGGAGTGGTAGCTAAGTGGGTGAGCACGCTCATCACGGGGAGAAGGTAGAGATGCGTGGAGAAGGTGGGAATGGAACGGACAGAGGAAAAAAAAATAGAGTGAGTTGAGAGGGCGGAGAACGGGCAGATGAGAGCGCAGGTACGGAAACGAGAGCGCACAGGGTAGTGAAATGTATCTCCTCCTCGGTTTCTCTCTTTCTCCGTGGATGCGGCCCTCCGTCTCCGCATCTTCTTTGTCTTCTGGCCTTCCATGTAGGTGGCTGAACGGTGTCACCAGTTCAGCAGCGCTGTGCGAAACTATGTCTCTTGCTCTTCTTCTCCATCAAAAGTCTTTCCTCCTCGCATCACGAGCGAACAACACGCCGTGTGGCAGCGTGGACAGGCGAATCACCATTGCCTTTCACAAAAGAAAAGAAAACATCGTCAGCGGATGATGACAAACACAGAGAAGAGAAAATTCGCAAATCTTCGCCTCTTCTGTCTTGTTCTTGAATTGCCACCACCGTGCACCGCCAGTCACACATGGAGTAGGCACGCGCGAGGAGTCGTGAGAGCGAGAGGGAGAAGAAAAAAAAAGAATAACAATAACACCAACGACAAAAACGAAGACGCACATGAACAGTCACGAAAGAGGAAGAAAAGAAAAAAGAAGAGGGTAAAACGATGAGCGAATGAAACAATGAGGACGGGAGAAGGGCGAATGCGTGTCAAACAAGAAGAGAACCACAAATACGGACGGGAAGGAAACGACACGACGAATCGTTGCCTCCCTCTACTAGCGAATCGAGCGACGCCGCACACACACACACACATACACACGGAAAGAGAGCGCACATGTAGGCGTGTGAAGTCCTTGTGCGTGCGTTTCTCAAGCACGCAGAGGCCCAATGGTGGCGCTCTCCTTCTTCAGGACATCCCTAATCTTCGGCTGCCGCATGACGGTGTTGTAGTGACGGTACACAGCCTTGTACTTCTGCGCGAGGGACTCACCGTGCTTCGGGTTGCACCGGTACACCCACTGCATCGAGAAGGCAACGGCAATGTCGGCAATCGACAGGCGTTCACCGACGAGGAACGTGCGGATGCACAGCACCTCGTCCAAGGCGGCGAGCGACTTCTCAATGGGCACCAGCGCAGAGTCCGGCACCGCGCGCAGCAATGCCTGATCCTTCTTCTTCTGCTGGAATGACGCGGCGATGTACGGTGCATTGGGCACGTCCAACTCTGACGCCGCAAAGTCGATCCACGTGTCTACCTGGCTCGCCTCGAACGGCGTCCGGCCGTAAACGTGGTGGGAGTCGACCTCGTCCATGCGGGCAATGTAGCGAAGAATCGCGTTGGCCTCGAAAATGAACGTCTCAGAGCCGTCCTCGACCTCCAGAACCGGATACCGGCCGCAAGGGTCGCACATGTCGAGGAAATCCTGCTCCAGCGAGTCCGCGTTCATGCCCTTCTCATTGGATGGCACGGGGTCAAGGTTGAGGGGCACATCCACGACGGCGGCGGCGGCGATCAACTTCTGCGCACGCGCGTTTTCAGGATCCTTGTGATAGACCAGACGCATCCTGCCGAGCTGCCAATCTTCGCTTCTAGTTGTTCTTGGCTTGATTTGCTGTGTGCGCACTTATGCGTGTATCGATACGACTGCAGGGAGGGTGAACTCAAGCACCGACACGCGAAAAGAATAAAAGGAGAGGGGGAGGTATATAGACACATAGAGGGGGTATGTGTATGTTTCCACAGGACCGACGCAGAAAGACAGAGTGGCAGTGGCATCGGATCTTGTGCCCTGCGCAAACCAACGTGCGTGCGGGAGCCTGTGTGAGGCAGCACGAATCCTCAAAAATGAAGATGTGTGAGCGCACCCAGCCAACCATGTCGCTGAGGCGGGCTGTACGATGCAGGGAGGTAAGACGAGCCGGAGCCGGCTGGCGGCGGATTCACCGCCGTGCACGTTGAGGGCCACTGCGCGCACGAGGAGAACGAGAGAGCGATGTTCAACGCATTGCGGGCACTAAAACCTTGTCAGTTATGAACACAGATCACCGCAACACTGCCAGCCCATCCGGTGCGTGTGGACGTGAGTTAGGAAGAGAAAGGGGGGAAAAACAAAGGATTGCCTGCAGGGCTCAATGCGTACTGAACACACAACATCATCACGAAGGAATGCGCCGCTGACGCGATGCGTGAGAGCACAGTGTGTGTGTGTGTGTGTGTCTGGAAACAAACAAAAAAAAAGGGAGAAGGAGAGAAAAAAAGAGAAAACACACAAACATGTGCGCGACATGTGCAACAGAATAACGCAGCCGAGCAGGCCAGCGGTGAAGGATGATAAGAAAGGAAGGAGGAAAACACATACAAGACAGGCACTCACACAGAGTGAACTGACCAATCACAACAACAACGACAGGCCTCGCACTGCCACACTTCACACACGACACAAAGAAGGCAAAACCACAGTAACAGACGAAACACATTTCCTCTCCAACAATAGCGTTGTCGCACGGCGGCATTACACGGGAAGGACTTCACCGTCCTCACCGCTGAGGTCGGCGCGACGGAGGTCTTCACGGGCACGGGGTGGTGGTGGTGGTGGCGTGAGCGCTACGGGAGACTGGGTGAGGCGCGCGGGGTCCGGCTTCGACACAGCCTTCGTCGTTTCCCTTATCGATGGCGCAGGCTCATCGGCGACGATGCGTACGTCCTTCGCGTTCTTGGGTTTAGCCAAGTTCACGCGCACACGGCGCTTCACGTCGACACCGCCCTCCTCAAACTCGCGGTCTTTGCGCTGGTGTCGCCGAGCCATCTTCTCCTCTTCGTGGTCCCAGTATCGGCGGAACGCGCTCTGCTCGGCCTCTGTAGTGGGTGTGCTCGGCGGCGGCGGTAGCTCCTCCTCGAGCAAGGAGGGCGGCTTGTGCTCTTGCACAATGACATAGGCGACAATCGCCACCACCAGCGCGGTCGCACCGACCTGCTTCCACGCGCTGTCTGTCACCGTCACGAACGATGCCAACAGCAGGCTCATCAGCACACTCACCACGTAGCCGCGGTTTTCAGCCCGAACGGGGCTCGCCAGGCCAAGCACCACACCCACCCACCCCGCAATAACCGACGCCACGTAGTACCACACCAGCGACGACGCGTAGTGATTGTACGAGAAACCCAGAATAAATCGCAGCAAGCCGGGCACAATGTTCGAAGCGGGCATGTTTTTCCGGAACACGGCATCGCCAATCTTCATGGCGAGCCCGAAGATCACATGCGGTGCGTCACCGGCACCCACGTAGCTGCCAAGCAAGCCCGAGGCGAACGACGAGGCGACGGCCGCACTGACGACTGCCCCGTCCATGCGGACAAAGTGGGCGGAGAGCGGCTTGCGCTTGTGCGTGGCGTGCTGCAGACCGCGAAGCTGACTCTTCTGCTGTGCCGCGAGAAGCTCAGAGTTGGCCGTCACCAGCACGGTCGACGGCAGTGGAGCGTCATTGGCCGAGAAAGCGGGGGCGCCCGCCCCGTCGGCGCCGGCACCCGCTGTTGCCTCGACTGCCGCAGACTCACTGCGTGTCCCGGAAGCGAACGCGCCTTCGCGCGCTGGTCGGCTATCACCACCACCGGAAGACGCGCCGCTCTCTGTGGCAGCGCGGGTGGCGAAGCTGACGCGCTCCTTGTGCTTTTCCTTCTTGGCGCGTGCGTGTGACGCGACCGGAACATCAATCGTCGTCGTCGGGCGAACAGCGAGCAGTGTGCTGGGGATGGCGAAGGAGCCCGTCAAGGCAGCGCGCTGCAAAATACGCTGCAGCCGCTCGTTGGGGTCCTGGTCGCCGTTCGCGGCCGTTGATGACGTATTGATGGAGACGGTCGTGGTCGTGGTCGTCGAGCTCGCCGTGTCATCATCATCATCGCCGCCGCTGTTGTGCCCCACACTCGCCTCTTCATCGGCTGTCACCAGACGTCGTTGTGCGGTCGTGGTGGGAACCTGCACGGCCACACCGGCACTCGGCCCTGCGAGGAGCGTGCTGTGATCGGCGGCGCCGCGGGACGGCGTGAGCTGCGAGGCCGGCAGCGAGGATGCTGGGGTACGCGACATGAAACCAGATGGTGACGAGACGCCCGACCCCGGTTGTGCGCCGTGAATACTGTCGCGACTCTGCTTCATCGACAACCGCGAAGGGTTGCGCCGCAGCCCGGGCACCATAGTGTTCGCATCCTTCTCCTGCATGAGCTGCAGCGTGTAGTGCGCGGTCTCGCGCATGCTCTCGTCCACAGGACGGTCGCTCGCCTCGGCGGACATCTCAGCCAGCCGGCGGCGCACCAATGAGAGAAGGTCCGCCCTGTTACCTTCGGCGGTGTCATCCGTGAAAGAATTATTGTCGTCGAAAGAGAAGTTCGCCATCGGATCACTGCTTGGACTTGTGGGACTGGCAGCCACGTGCGAAGACTTCTCAGAGAACCGCGTCGCGGCCGACCCCCCGACTCCCGCCAGCGGATCGGTGACTTCCTCGTGGAATTTGCTGTGAGCCCCGCCGCTGTGCGGGGAGCCGATGAGCGGCGTCGTACCGGCACTGCCCAGCGCCGCCAAGCCATGGCCGCTCGGTGAGTTGGGGTGCAGCTTGGCGTACTCGAGGCGGCGACGGCGCAGGATACGCCGACGACGTGCACGTCGGCGCTGCTGGGCTTTGCGCATCGCCGTGAACTGCCGCGTCTGCTGATCGAGCACCATGGCAATGTGCATGTCCACGAGGTCATTGCGAATGATATCGCGCAGCTGACGCCGCTCAAGGCGTTTCATCATTTGCAAGGAGAGAAACGTGAGCGCAAAGAAGAAGCTGGTCGTGCCGAGGATAATGCGCAGGGCGGCCTCGTTCAAGTAGTCCAACGTCACGACGCCAACCGCCGCGCCAATGAGCGCAGGCACCGTCAGCGAGATGAGCAGTGTGGCGTTGAAGTCAGAGATGAAGGGCTTCAGACCTTCGAGCAGACGCCGCTTGTTCACACGCTGCTCCTGGTAAAACAGGAGTCCCGCGAGCACGGACTGCACGAAAAGAGAGCGCACATAAGACAGAATTGTGATGAAGTGAAAATCCTCTGCGCTCAGTGGACTCGCATGGAAGACATCGGGCGCGAAGCTCACGCACACCTCCCAGAGAATCTGAAGACAGAGAATGTCACCGAAGCCGGTGATGCACTGGAAACAGCTTGAGAGGATGTTGCACGCGATGAGAGCGCAGAAGACAATCGCTGTATCCCAGGACATCGTGATGGCGTACAATCAAGAGAACAGATGAGAAGAGAAAACAGAAAACAATGCAACGGTCAAACAAAGACTGATCCTGACAGCAGTGCAATACCAGAAGGGGAGATAGACAGGACGTGGACAGAAGAGCTTCTTCTTGTCTGCTATGTCAACAGGAAGCTCTTACGTATTTGGGTCGATATGGTAGAGAGCTGCAAACACAACAATAGCGACACGATAGAGTGTGTATGTGATAGAGAGAGAAAGAAAATGTGAAAGAAACAAAACGAAAAACACAGGGGCAACAACAAATGAAACCGAAGGGGAAAACACACAATAAAAAAAAAAGGACGGCGAAAGTGGTGTGTTCTGCGGGATTTTGCAGATCTTTTGAAGTGCGCTTGGCGGAGTGAGCCGGGTCAGTGGTGCATCAAGAACGCGAGCAGCGCAGCGAACCCACCGAGTGAGGAAAGAACGAGCGCGAGTGTGAGCCTAAAAGGAATATCAAAACAGATGAAATGAACTGATGGCGATGAAGGCGATCCACACCGACGACAACTAGCTTTGCGTTTATGTGCTGCGGAGTTGGCGGAGAAATAGTGAGAACAAGCAGGTAAGAGAGAGGCGGGGGGGAGTGGGTGAGCAGCATGGTGGCCAGCGTGGCAACTTGATCGCACCGCGCACAACCCGAGAGTCACGAAACATGTGACTGACTTTTAGTTTTCTTTGTGTGTGGGTGTGCGGGCACGGCCTCACCGACGATGAGGTACACACCGCTGTGTCTTTCAGCGTGGATTCGCGAACGACAACATCGAAAGCGTGTGCGTGTGTGTGTGGGTGGGTGGGCTTGATGAAGGAGATGGCTAACGGCCACCCCTTCCCCGCCCCGGCAGTTCGTTGCACACACACACACACACAAACACGGCATGCCCCTGACATTCATGTACGTGCTCAGATAGAGCGTTGACGCCTTGCAGAGTGAACGACATCACTATCGAGTACCAAAACAACAGCAGAGAGTTGTTCCGTTGTGAGACGTCGTGAACAAGAAAAACAAAACAAAAAACAACGGGACCGTGTGCACATCATGAAGTGTATTCGTAAGCCAAGGCAGGCACAGAATGGAAAAATCCCACAACGAAGGATCGCCACGTGCCACTACGTCAGCGAACGACACACCCCCTCGATGCTGTCACTACACATTCATTCTAAAAGGGTTGGCACTGTAAAGGCGACGCACGCGCATAACACACCAAGCCCAGTGACCACTAAACCCAACAACAACAGCGACATACACACGCACACACACGAGAAAAGAGTGTCAGCGGTCAATCAACATGACACCCCAACACCGGCAGAGATGAGAACGAGGAGCGGTGGAGAGTGCGAGATACTCTAGACAGACGGCGCCTCTACCGCGCCGCCGTCCTCCAACCCGATTTTCATCTTTATGCAAAGGTGAAGTCATCATTGGAGAGTGGCGGCCTGCGCATGACGGCGTGGCCGCAACTGACACCCAGTGATGTCAGCACCAACCAGAACACCACAGAACCACCATTAAAAAGCCAGAAGGTCAATATGGCGAACACCGCGAGGATGGCGTAGAGCTGCGTGACGGAAAATGGACGGCGAAACAGGTAAACCTTCCCACTGGTGTCGCCACGTGCGACAAGGTCCTGCGAACACGCACGCACGTACATGTAGAAGCCCACGGCAGCCACCACACACAGCGAAAAGGCGAGGTTGATGAGAAGAATATACGACGAACACACCAATGAAAGCACAATGTAGTTTGAGCTGAAGTGGCGGAGGTTGGCGTTCAAGCGTGTGATCGCCTCGGAAGACCCTGCTGGGGACGCGAAGAAGGAGCGATCAAAGAATTCGCTCCAGGGTCTCAGCGAGCTGAATTGCCGATCCAGGTTTTGCTTTGTGGTTGCCACCAGCATCTTCATCTTCTCCGGCACGCTGCTCCCACTGTTGAGGATGGACATGTAGCTCGGTATGGCGTCGTGCTCCGACGACGTGCTCTGCGCACCGGCCATTATTGTGCCCTGCAGCGCGTAGCCAGAGCGGCTGCTCTGACTGTTGGAGCCCGCTGGCGCAGCATCAATAAATGCCACCGTCTTCTCCGTGTCGGACATCGCAATGAGAGAGTGGTGGACTAAGCTAACAAGAAGAAAAGTGAAAGAAAACTAACGCACGAACGTCAACAAAAAATGGGGGAAAAAAGCGAAGCACTCACGCACACAGAATGCGAACAGCTACTTGCAAAGCGTTTTACTTCCTGTTATCGGCCCGTACAGCACTTCGCGCTGTGAATCAAGTAGAGAGAGTGTTCTTGCTTTCCAGCCACCGTGCGACAAGTGACACAGCCGACGGTAATCAATCAACCAATCAGGAGGAATAAAAAGTGGACAAATCGCGTACGAAAGGAGGAGGAGGCATGAAAGAAGGGTAGAAGACATTGACATGAATGAGTGATACACACACACACACACATGAGCGTTCGGGTCCACAGATGTTTATCAAAGGCGCGGCGGCGAATAGCACTGCTCGAGCAAACGGCTCAAAGAGGAAAAAGAAGACAGGAACGCCCCAGCACCGCGTCTCACTTAGGTTCTTATACTTCACACGCATGTGCGACAATCCAAAACATGAATATCGTAAGCTTTCACAAATCGAAAAAAAAAAAAGGCTCGGTGCTTCCGCTCACACTGTGTGGATTGGCGGTGCATTTTTCTGATCTGATCTCACGCGTGGATATAGGGGTCGTCTTCGAGCTTGAGCACTGGCAGGCCCAATTTGGCACGCCGCCGCTGCGCGGTGTGAAACCCACACGCCTCGCAGCCCCCTGTGTCACCCTCCAGGTACGCGAACAATGCGACGACCACCGTGATGATGTACTGCACGAGCTTGGGACGACACTTCTCCAGCTCTTCATCATCGAAGAAGGTGGGGCGGCGCCAGATTGCGTGGGGGATAATCACCGCGCCGTTGAGCAACAGCACTGCCCCGATGGTCCGCAGCCCGCGGAAGAAGGCGATGTCGATGAACATGAGGGCGACCATGATGTGCCCAATCAGCCGGTACGGCACGGCGCGGCCCAGTATCATGACAGCCGCGCCGTACTCGTTCGCCACTCGCTTCCGCGCGCTCGCGGCGTGGATGAAGTAGCAGCACATGACAAAGAGTGCCAGAAAAACAGGGTTGTAGAAGAGAAGAAAAGGCAGCGTGAGCACGTAGAATACCTCGACGTAGTTCGACGCGTAGTACGGGATGTTCAGGTTCAGGCGCAACATGACCTCCTTCATGCGGCGCGGCAGCCGCATCTTCTTCGGGTCCGCAAAGTCTGTCCACCACGGAAGACGCTCCTCCTCAAGTGTCAGGATGAAGCGGAGAACGAAGTCACGCACACAGTGGCACTCGTTCATGATCGAGAAGCGCACTTCGCTCGTCTTGTCAAAGTAAGACACGCGCGTGGCGGCGTAGAGCGCATCCAGTCGCGCCTTCCTCTCTTCCATTCGGCGGGTGATGTGCTTGCTGCGCACATCCTTGCACCGGCGACGAAGCAGACGCTGCATCAGCGGATGCCGCGCTGCATGTGCCTCTGGGGCAGCTCCCTTGCGGCCGCCCTCGCCGCCATCTTCGGTGCGATTGTCGTGATCCTGCGCGTCTGAGGACAGGCTCACCGACGAGTTGAGCGACTCGTTCCCAACGCTGCCAATGTCCAAGTCACCAGCGAGAAAGCTGTGAAGGCTGCTGTTCGAGCTACTCGTGCTGCTACTGAAGTGATCATCGAATGCCACGGATCCTTGCTTGTGCAGCGCGTCGAGGTCCTTCAGAGGCGGTACGGCTGTTTTCATTGCGACGATTTGCTGCACAGCTGGTTTTAGGAAATACGCACAACAAGAACAACAAAAAAGAAGAGTACGCTGAACGCGCAAACCAAAGCAGCTAGCAAAGGACAAAACGAAAAAAAAAACCCGTACCGTGTTGGAGGCGTGCGTGGTGGTTGTGAAGAAGCGAGAGGCGGGATGAGGCTGATGGCACACGCACGGTGTGTGTGTGTGTGTTGAGAGACGGACCTCGCGGCACGCTAGAAACGGCCGGCGAGCCTCCCCGCACGAGTTGCCACGCGCGACGCAGGTGGTGCTGAAGGTTCCCAAGGACGCATCCCGCAGAGGAAAGGACGACAGCACGGCAACAGTAAAGCTGCCAGACAGACAGAAGGACCAGTATGGTTTCCTGCGTCACTGCCATGTCGCCCTAGCATGGCCTCATCCTCTTTTCTGTTTTTTTTTTTGGTCTTTCATCCGAACTTTTTTTCGTACTGGTTGCATCCGGTTGGTGGCTTCCAATTGATGAAAAACAATAACAACAACAGAGCCTGCTCATGCCGTGAACTAGTCTATCCAGCTTCTATTTCTCATCCTTCTCTTTTTCTTCTTTGTCACACTGTGTTGCTGAGACCAACACAAACCACACAGACACACACTGGAGGCTTGCTGCGACACGAACCAAACACCGCCAAATGAATCTATTGCCATCCAGGGCCCAAAACAGACAAACAACAGCGGCGCCGACGCGCTTCTGTCTACACCACCGCGCACGTGCGCATGCAGGACATGAGCTCTCTTGCTTTCTTCTGTGCATTCTATAGGCTATTGTTGTTCTTCTTGTTGCTCTTGCGCACAACACACACAGCTGGCACTCGGGGCAATGCCCGGCCTCTCCCATCGGTCATTTCGTTTGTCTCGCTTTCCGTACACTTAGCAGGCAGTCCACACGCCAAAGGAGACGACGTCAACGGCGGTCTGTGGGAGGTCCGGTAGACGCTCACTCATGCGCAATCTCAATAACGTCTGTGGGTTTCAACTTATAGTACTGAACAGTGTGACGGTCTTGGAGCACCACTGGCGCACGGTCCACTCCCGTCACCCTCATGACACATCGCGAGAGCGGAATGAGGGTTCTCTTCTGCACCTCCGCACGGACTCTCAGTATCTTGTCCGCACACGCCACCCGCTCTTGCCAGCGCTTGTTCTTTTCCTTGAACCAGAAAGCGAGGACCACGGACTCCTCCTGCTCACGGATGCAGACCTCACCAGGATTCGTTGCGCCCGTCGTAGCGTGCAACGAGCCGACACCAGGGCCCGCTGTGGCGCCTTTGAGCGCAGGCGAGAGCCCAAGCGTCGTACTGCCGATCGTGGCTTTTGGGTCGAGCACGGTCTCGTTGTTGAGCCGCCATTCCTGCTTGGACGCCTTGATGCCCGCGCTGCTCTCGACCATGCGCATGACATCTGCAATGACGTCATCCACATGCGCGGTCACGCTGAAGCGCTTGCCAGAGGACAGCACCCGCACGACAAAGGTGCGCCACAACTTGGCGTCTCTTGCCGCCGCGGCCCCCGACTGCGCGGCCGCGTCACCCTGAGCGCTTGGTGCCGAATCCACCGCCCCGCTGGGCACACTCGCCGACAAGAGTGAAGCCGAGTTCCCAGGCGGAAATGCGCCGCTGTGGGCACCGGGCACCACAACGCCACCCGCGAGCACACCGCCGCTCCCACCCGCTGCGGCAGCCGAGGCCGTCGTTGCGGTGTCAATCAAACGCGCGGCGGCGGAGGACAGAAGCGCGTGCTGGCGCTGCGCGGATGAAGATGTCACGTCGACAACCAGTGGCACGCCCAAGGTAGCCCAGAGTGCGTAATTCTTCAAAAAGTACTTCTTGAAGTCAGCGAAGACGACACTCTGGACGTCACCGAAGAGGTCGTTCACGATGCGGCGCAGCTCCTGCGCGGGCAGCTCCACCGTCTTGCCAATCAATGCGTGTTGGAGCATGAAGTGCACTTCCTCAATGGCAATCGCATCCGGCGCATCGCGACGCAGCGCCACGAAACAGAAACGCGCCGCCTCCTGGCAGCTCAGCCCCTTCGCATGGAACGCAGATGTCACGAGGAACTCCTTGAGGTCCGCCGCGGTCAACTCCGCTGGGCTGCCGCGGTGGAAGAAGGCGGCGGCCACACGCGCAACACCCGCGTCCAGCTGTGCCCGGCCCATCAACGCCTCAAAGAGATGCCGGACGTGTTCGGCGGTCGGCTGTGCTTCGTCCACACACGTCACCTTCCAGTTGCGCTCGGCGGCCGCAGAGACGTGCGCCTCGCTCTCCCAGTAGATGGGCTGGTACGCACCGTAGCTGGCTGTGGGCATCGCGCGACCAGCACCATAGTCCTTCGCCACGTGCGCGAACTCCTCCTGATGCACAGGGTCGTTGATGCGTGTGCAGTTCGGGTCGGAGCAAAGTGGCGTGTTGCCTTCCAGTGGTCGGGCGGAGAGGCGAACAGAGGCGAGGAGCAAGCCAAGATCAGTGCCCTGGGGCGTCCGCACAGCGGCACACCAGTGCACATCCCGGTTCAGCGCCGCCTTGGTGCCCAGCGGTGGAATGGGCAGCGCCACCGGCACGTCGCTGGACAGCTCCGGCTTGAGAAGATTTTGCACCGTACAGTGGAACACCGCTGTTTCCAGCTGCGCGGCGCTGCGGATCGTCAAGAACACGGGCTTGCCGTCTTGAAAAAGAAAGCGGTCCGCGCCGCCAAACTCAACCGAGGTTGTGTAGCGAGTGCCGCGGAGGTAGCTGCTTTGCGGTGCGAGCCACACCGCCTTGAGAGTGAGGCCCATCGGGAACGTCGGCGGGTGCGAGGCCTCTGTAAACGTGGCGTCGACGCCGCTGCCGGCCGCGGTCAGTGCCCCACCGTGCGGGATGACCACAACTCGCCAGCTCACCGTGACAAAACCAAAGTCATCCAGTCGCTGCGCCGCCAGTGTGCGGATGTCCTTCTGGTAGAGCGGGTCCAGGGGATCTTGTGCGTTGCGTGGCTGCAACATGACGCGCACCGGTGCGGAGGCCGGGGCCTGGCTGGGGCAGTGCGGGGAGAAGGGGCAGTAGGCTTGACCGAAAAAGCGCAGCCCTGAGTCATCCTCCATCGAAATCACAATATAGTCCTCGACTGTTTCCCGACGCGCGGTGCCGCTGCTGCTGCTGCTGCCACCACTGCTACCTGCTGCCGTTGGTGCGCTGCTGACACCGTTGCCTTGCACCGCACTCGCCACCGCAGACGGCGCCGAGCTGGCGAGACTCGTCAAGCCACTGGCGGCCTCCCGCTGCACCGTGAAGGTGATGGTCTCGTTGAAGCTGGGGTGGGAGGTGAAGAGCTTTGCCGCCGTGCAGCCAACTTCCTTCGAGGCGATCGATACACGCACACCACCGCCACCGCCCGTGCCTGTGGCTGCGCTACCCACACCGACGCCGCCCAGACCAGCACCGGCTGGCAGTCCAGCACCGCCTGCGCCAGCGTTCGCCGCGAGCGCCGTGATGCTGGCCGCCATGGGCTCGCTGACGCCGCGCCCGGTACCACCGGCGGTCACGGTGCCGCTGCCGGCGTCGTACGCCGTCTTCACCGTCATGATCTCAACGCGGGCGATGGGATCGCACTGGAGGAGACCAGCCGCAGGGAGAAACGCATCATGAATAGTCAGCTCGATGAAGCTGTCGAAGCCCACCGCTAAGGGAGACAAGGGCATTGTGGGCGAGCTTGGGCAAGGAACGCACGACTGTGACGACGAGTGGGCTGCCTTTTCTTTTTCTTCTTGTACTCGGCGGTCCAGGGTAGCAAGCGAAAAAGGAGAAAATACAACAACAACAACACGTACACACACACTATGCGCGAATACGGGCAGTGAACGATGTTGTGGCTCCCGTCAAGTCAGAGTGGAAAGCAAACACCACGAGGGCTGTTGCCTGTGCTGAATGAACTACGCGATTGGGGAGCAAAAAAAATGGGAAAGTGGGAAGTTGGCGTTGTGGAAGGTAGAAGGTTGGGAAGATGCACACACACACACACACATATAGGCACAAAGACGTGAATAGGAAAAAGTAACGAAAGTCACACGATACTGAGACGTCGCTGCGGGTGAGCACAGGTGGTGAGAGAGCGCTGGCGCGACGAGGGACAACAAAGGCCACACGGCACCTGCGTCTGTTCTCGTCACTGCCGCTTCACACCGCAACTTCCTCCTTTTTTCCCTGCTTACTCCCTACTGCCGGTCGGAGAGCAAGACACCAGCCACGTGGACGACGTCACGTCTCGATAGGAACCATTCTGTCCACCCGCGGCCGTGTGCACTCGTGACGTGCGGTTGATTTCCTTTTTTTGTTTGTTTTGTTTAGTACGTAGTGCCCTTCTGCCGGTGTGGGTGAGTGGAAAAATGCACTTCACGAGTGACGGCGATGGCTTGTCCATCAGGGAGCGAAGGGAAAACGAGAGCACCACTGAACACGAAAAAAAAAATGAACAAGTGCAATATCACCAATCCACAACGAACACCACAACAAACAGCTCGTTGACACGCCTCGACGTGCCGTCACACGCACTGTCGACTCACCAACTGGTGACCGTGGCGATCGGCGCACACGACACGTGTGCAACGAAAGCATGCCAATAATCAAGAGAGTCCGTGCGCACCAACGCCGCGAATCAACCAAACCAACTAACCAATTAATGTCGACAACAACAAAACAAAACAACAAAACAAAAATGCAATGTCACACTCACAGAAAAGAGAGGAACTTCCCGTGGTTGTGCGTATGGGAATGACATTGACGCAATCAGTTCACACCCACACAAGAACGGAAAGAGAGAGAGAGAGCAACGCCAACAGCACCTTCTCGGGCAACGCCCGACACCCTTCTGGAGGTGTAACCAAAGAAGACGTATAAGGTGAGAGAGGGAGGAGTGAGGAGGATGGGGGAGGAGTAAAAGAAAAAAAAAGAGTAACACAGCGAGCCGACATGGAGACGGCGAACAAAAACGACAACACTGAAAAAGAAAGAATGACACCTTGTCAGAACGTGCGAACACGCGAATTTGTTCTGCCTACAATAAACACAATCGCCGCAACCAACGAGAACAAAGCGTTTCTAAAACAACAACAACAACAGTTAATAAGGAAGAGAGAAAAAAACAAAACACCCCTTTGGCAGTGCTCGACAAAGTGTCGTGAAGCTGGCAAGGCTATTGACCAGCCAAGGCAATCCACCACGAGCAGCCGAGGAAAAAGAGAGATAGGTAGAAAGAGAGAGAAAGGAACATTGAAAACGCTGAAAGTAATGCTAAAGACAAAACAAAGCACTGAGAAGGACGCACGCAGGAACACACATACACGAGAAGAACACCCATCAACAGCTTCCAACGATGCGCCAACAAAAAAAAAACGGTAAAGAAACCATAGACGTGTCTAGAACACAAAAATATCAAAAAACAACAACAACAACAACAAAATGGCTGCAAAGTAAGAGAGGCTACCGCTCGTCAAGCACTACACGAGAACAAGACAATGCCAACAACACCAACGAAAACGGCAACAACAATAACAAGCAGACGCACCGTCGCTAGCATTCGCCACTTCGCGCTCTCGTGTTCGGCCACTGTCACATTATGGAGCGCCAACCAACGTGAAGGAGCCCCACACGGATGACGAGACGCCAGCTGCACGGGCCGCGGCTATGGAAGAGCGCAGCGCCACCGCGTACGCACCTTCGAGGTTCCACCGCTGCGCCTTCTCGAGGAAAGCGAGATAGCTGTTGACGAACTCACGGTGTGCGTTGGAGAAGGACTGACCTCGTATCAGGTCAACACGCAGCACACGCGCGCACCCAAGTTGCAGGCACAGACGCCAGGCTAAACCAGGCTCGTCCGCATTGGTTGCCGCGCTGCGGTCACACGTCAGCACCACCAGTTCCAGGTTCGTACAGACATCCTCCGGCATCATTGGACGGCTCTGTGCGCCGCTGACAGCGGCACCCGCGGTGGCTGAGACGGTGTTCGACAGGCTGGCCACGCCCATGTTGGAGAGAGACGTACTCATGCCGAGCGCGCTCAATCCAATGTTGGGCGGCACCGACGGGCCCATCCCAGGCGAGGAAAGCAACACGTGCGCATTGCCTGCACCTACACCCGCCCCAGTGAGCCCCGCGCTCGTCGTGCTTGTCGTGCTCGCACCCGAGATGCCACTGTTCGCACGTGGCAGACGCGCCAGACCAGGCAAGGTCGTCTCTTGCGGCGAATTCACGAAGGACGTACTCGCCGACGTCACACCACGGCGCTGCGGATGGGTTGACGCCATCGCGCGGGACGCCGAGAGGGCGGCCGCGGTGGCGTCCAGCGAGGCTGTGATGGGCTGCGACAGTTCCTTGAAATCAACCGCGCCGTCTCCGGCAACGAGAGTGTGCCCCTTCACATCGCACAGCACCATAATGGCTCGCGTCGTGGTGTCCGTGAAGGCGTGAATGAGGGCTTTGCGCGTGCAACCGTAGTTCACAGACCACCTCGCCTTCAGCGGTGTGCTCTCGTCGTCATGGCCGCTGGGCAATGCGGAGTGCGAGTTGATATCCCTCGCGCTTCCCGCCGTGTTTGCTGCCGTGGCGCTGCGCGCACTCATGGCCGTACCCACCGAAACACCAGGCAGTGGCAGACACTCAGCCGTCGTTGAGGACACGTTGGAGGCCGATGGCGCCGCGCGCGCGGACGAGCTAGCCGACGCCCGACGTGCTGTCGCCGTCGTCCTCGACTGTGCGCCACCACCACCGCTTGTACTGGCCGCGTATCCGGACTCGATCTGCGACGCGCTGCCCAGGCTGTTGTTGCTGACCTGGCTGTGGCGTGGCTGCAACGACTCTGGCAGGAACACCGGCTTGCGGTCCTTCGCTGACTGCAGCAGAGGCGGCACCGTGAGCCGGCGCGTGTACACCTCGCCACGGGTGACGTCGTGCTGCACGAGGTGCAGGAGCGAGGGCACAACGATGAGAGTGGCCTGCTCACCAATGGGTGCCGTTGACTCGCCGGGCATCGCCATGTCGGGGTTTGCCATGAGCGCGGGGAACGGGACCTGCAGAAGCGTCGTGTCCGGCACAACAATGACGGACTCCGCCGCCTCGAACGGCTGCTCAAGACGACGAAAGCCCGCCTTCACGCCGCTCCACAGCTCATCATGAAGGTCGTAGAGACGCTTGCGTGTATCGACGTCAACGAGGCGGGCGAGCTCGGCAGCCTCTTCGGCCGGAGAAAGGCTCGGCGCGTTCGCGGCCGACCCGCCGGCAGGCACGTCGGGGTCGGCCGCGCTCTTCGCGTCCTCGGTGGCAAACGCCGCCGTCGCCATCTTTGCGCGCATCTGAATGCTGCGCGTGGTACGAATATCGTCCAGCACGGTCGGTGACTGGTACGCCTTCAGCGTTGTCACCTGTGCGCTGCGCCGGAAAAACGTGCTGGTGTGGGCAGGTCGCACAATCACATCGTAGCACGAACTCGAGTCCATTGCGTACTCGGCGAAGTAGAAGACAAAGGTGCTACGCGGGTGTGTCAGCATGGCCAAGTCCACCGCTTCCGCTGGCGAGTACAGAATGCAGGGTCGGTAGCTCAGCGTGCGATCGCCGTTGGTGAGCAGCCGTGTCGTCCACTCCATCGTCTCCAGCGCCGCACGGTAGTGCACCGTCACCACCCGCGATGGCCGCGTACGACGCTCGCGTTGCGCCGCGGTGACCACGCTGTCCGTCGCGACAGGTGCGCTGCTGACGCCACCGGACACGGCAGCGGTTGCGCTTGACGCACCTCGCTTCTCCTCCGGCGACGCGTGCGACTCCGCGCCGTTGGCCGCAGTCGACGGTGTCGCGGACGAGGCCGATGACACCTTTGCCCCTGTCGGCTTCTCTTCCCCTTCATCCAACCCATCGCGACCGGAGCGAGAGCCATCGAGCGCATCCTTGCCGCTGGCTGCTGCGGCTGGGCGACTACAGAAGGAGACGTGCGCGAGGCTTGTCGGCGCGGGCAGAGGCGCCGTGCGCGGGGCACCAGACGCGGTGGTGGTGGTGGTGGTGGTGGTCTTGGCGGCGGTCGGCGCGGCTGACGCCACGGTGGTTGTCGACGTGGCCTCGCTCGTCATCGGCAGTGGCGGAGCGCCTGGACTGTCCTGGCTACGGACTTCGGCAGAGGCGCCGCTTTCGCTGCCTCCACTGGCCGGCTCCTCCACACCGACCTCGTCCACGTGGATACCAGTCTTGAGAGGATTCATGCCGTCGGACGGCAGGGTGACGTCGCTCGATGAGGGTGTCTTGCTAGAGCCGTTCAACAACGACGCGAGGTTGGCTCCCGCAAACGACTGGCCGGAGAGGAAGTCGTCGCCGCCGTCTGAGTCGCCCCAGCCGCCGCCGAAGTCGTCTTCGAAGTCCTCGTCGGTCATCGTGCGCCGCCGGGACTCATCCTCCTCCAACATCTGCGACAGGTCTCCACTGTTGTTGTGCAGGTTATGCTCAAACGTGGTGCGTCCTTCGAGGGTTTCATCAACCTCTTCGCTCGCGGCGGGCTCAGCTGCCGCGCGACGCGAAGGCTCCGGCTCGTAGACGGCCGAGGCGTCAATCTGAACTTCCTCGTCACTCAGGTAGAAGTAGTGCACCAGCCACCGCGCGGCCTGGAGAACGACTTCGCGCTCATCGTCCTTGAGGACGCCTTGCAGCGCAAAGGCACGCAACGCAGCCATGTAGCTCCGGCGGGCCTTGAACAGGTTCTCGCCGCTGGCGTAGGCTTTGGCCAAGCCGGCGTTGGCCTTCCCCAGCTCAGACCAGTTGGACAACATGCGCGCCTTGTTCACGTATCGCACCAGCACCTTGATGGCCTCAGCAATGTCTCCTTGCCCAATGAAGGCCTGCGCACGCAGGCTCATCAGGTGACCATTCCACTCGACAGCCTTCTCCTGCACCTTTTCGCGCTCGTCGAGCGCGGCGTGACACTTGTCGTACTGCGCCAGCTCCAGGTGCGCGTGTGCCAGCGCTTCGAGCGCGGCGCGGCGATCGGCCATCGCCTCGGAGCCTTCCACACCGGACGACAGCTTGTTTAGCTGCTCAGCGTTGGTGATGACATCGTAGAACATGCCAGAAGCCTCGTTCGCGGCGATGATGTTGCGCAGCGTTTCTCGACCCACCGTCGTATCTTGGTACGCATGCGCCAGTGCGGAGACGTGTGCCCAGGTATCGTGAGCCTTGGCAGTCGCGTGCGTGCGCGTGTAGAGACGCGCCAGTGCGAGCAGAGACTTGTACTGCAGCAGCTTGTCGTCCGTCTCGACGGCAAAGTCGAGAACGAGCTCGTGGTAGTCCATTGCCGTGGAGAGCTTGCCCAGCGCCGTGTGTACGTGTGCCAGGCGTGCGTTGATGGCATTCGCATTCGCCTTGTAGTCCACGCGCGTGCCGTGAACGAGCATGTCTCTCAGATTTCGTGCCATCTTTGGATCCATTGTTTCAATATCCATGATGCCACCGTCCGCCTCGTTGTCGAGCATGAGCAGCTCCTCAACGCCGTCGGCGGAGTTGAATTGCGTGTGTGTGGTGGGCGAGACGACGTTCGAGTTGGTGCGGCTGGAGACGGCGCCACCAGCGGCGAGGGTCGCCGTCAGGCCAGCCGAGGAACACAGGGCCAGGTCCTCCTCCGTCTGACAAAGCACCATGGCCTGCGAGTAGGCGGTCAAGGCATCCTCCCACTGTTCTAGAAGGCAGTAGGCATCACCGTAGGTGACACTCAACTCGCGGTACCCTGTTGTGATGTCCAGGCTGGCTTGCGAGAGGGCACGCAGCGCCGTGACGCGCTCGCTGCGACTCTCCATCAGAATCGAGAACGCACTCTGTGATGGCCATGACGGCGACGTGGGCGGTGACACAGCGGCGGCACTAGTGGGCGTCTTGTCGCTGACATCACCACCACCAGGTGGATAGCTGGCCACCTGGCCCTGTCCTGGCGGCGACTGCGTCAGAGACGTGCCTGCCGGCTCTCGCGGCTTACTGTTCGCGTCGTCAGCACCGGCGTCCCCTGAAGGCCGCGCAGATATCACTTCGCTAGGTCCAGTGGCCAGGCTGGTGCTTTCGGCGACCAAAGACGCCTGTGAAGAGAGCCCGCCGTCGCTGTAGGTTCTCATGTCGTGGGACTGCACACCGGGGAGTGTGGCGGGCCCTGTCCGAGTCAACGGTGAGGTCTCCGAGGAATGAGCGGCGCCGCCGCCGCCTCCACCGAACCCCGCGGACGCGTAGGCAACGCTCGCCGAGCGCGAAATACGCGTCTGGTAGACTTCCACCTGCTTCTCGCGAATGAGAAGGCGCATTGTTTGCACCCACCGCTCACTCTCCTCAAGCAACGCGACGACGTGGTGGGCGGCCCGCAGCGCACGTTCGCCGTCGAAACGACACAAGCACTGCACGTAGAGGCCATACACGGCAATGCGAACGGAGTTGACGTAGACGCAGAGGGCAATGTCTTCGGCGGTGAGGGGCTGGCCCGTGGGGGCCAAGATCTCCTTCCACCGTGGCGGCCGCACAGACGTGTTCGTGCCCTTGTCCTCCACCAACGGCTCGAGCAGAACGGCGGCTTTCCGCGGCTGGCTCAGCAACAACAGCGCGCGGCACATGACGATGAGGTTCGACGGGCCGCCGGTGAGAATTCGCTTGGGACTGCCGCCCTTGGCTTGCCATTTCTGCAGCGAGCTCTGCGAGGCATAGGCACTGTTGACCGCGTGACTGAGCTCGTCGCGGCGGGCCGGCACGTTGACCTCGTTCTCCGCCATTGCCACGAGCGAGAGCGACATCATTCGCTCACTCTCGGCCAGGTGCCACTGAAGGTCCAGTGTACGCTCGAGGTCTGCCGCGTCTTCGGCTTCTTGGGCAGTGTCATGCGGTTGCGGCGTACTCATGTCGTCGGCGCAGCCAGCGGTGGCGGTGGTGGCACGTGGAATGAACACGTAAGGATCGCCGCTGCCCACAGACGCGAGGCTCAACAACGGAACCAGTCCGGCAGTCGAGCTACCCACACCGGGGGATGTTGCGCTAATCGTCAGCGCGTTGGGACTCTTCACAAGATCGGCCTCGGTGGTGGCAGCAGTCGAAGCAGCGGCCGCGGCACTCTTGGCCTGCGCCTTTGCCGCGAGTGCGGCGTCGTTCTCGTTGACGCACTTTTTTGCCACCTCAACAGCGGCGGTGAACTGCTCCAGTGCCTCTGCGTACTGTTTTCGCTTCAGCAACTGACTACCGCGCTCCATGTAGGCCTCAAAGAGAGCCTTCTCACGCATTCGCTTCTGAATCCATGAGAGGCTGTTGATGTACTCGGTGAAGTACCGCTGCGTCTTTTCCACGTCGTTGAAGCTGGCATGCGCACACCACACCTCGTGGAGCAGGAAGCACCGGGCGTGCAGCAGCTTGGCGTGACACGACCCATAGCGAGGCACGAACGATTGCTTCGGCTTCGGCGCGACGGCCGCCAGCATCTGCGAACACAGCACCGTCTGCTGAAGAACAAACTGCCCTGTCTCGATGACGCCAGCGTAGGCTGAGCATGCGGATTGCGCCTGCACGAGCTGCACCATCGACTCCAAGTACCCGATCGCAGTGAACACGGTCTGGGCATTACTAGTCCACGCACGCTTCTCGCGCTTGAAGTGCTTGCGTGCGGCGGCGAGGGCCTCGTGTGTCTTGCCCACGGCGAGCTTGGCACGCACGACGGAGCTGAGCGCGAGCTGTCGCGAGCGGAAGTGCTGGCAGACAGAGGCGACGACGTTCTCCTCGCGTGCGGCTTCGACTGCCGCGTCCAGGTGGGGCGGACGGGCCCGCAGGCACAGCTCGACCTCCTTGTGCAGCGCTGCTGCCCACGCGATGAGCAGCACACGCTCCAGGACGAGGGTATGCACACGGGTGTATGGCGCGGCACTCACCCACTGCGGCAGTGTCGTTGGCCGCTGCCGCTGCGTCGCACGTTCCACCTCTGCAGACACCCACTCATGGAGCGTCTCCGCGGCCGAACTTGGCGACCCCACATCGATGCTAAGAGGCCAGGCGAGCGGGTCCCCACCAGGCGACACGACGCGGCTGGACGCCGTCGGCTTGGAAGCCGCGGAGACGGTGGCACGACGCGGACGCGGACGTGTGTCGGCGAGCCTCGCTGCCAGGCGTGCACCGATGCCATCCCGCAGGAAGCTCAGCACAGTCTCGCGATCCGCCTCGGACAGATCTTCGGCGCTGAAGGAAAAGGCGGTCGCGACGCGGCAGAAGATAAACGGGTCGTCGTGATCCAACGGCTCGACGAGCTGGCGCGCAGATGTGGGATCGACACTACCACCACCACCACGCGCACGTTTCTCCCCAGATGCCACTGGTGAGCGGCGGGTGGCGGAGAACCCCGCATCGGGGGTGGCTGTGGCGGTGCCCGGCGCCTTGCCCGTTTCGTGCGTGGGGCGAAGCGGAGTTGTCGCGCGGTCGTCGGGCGTTGAGGTGTGGGCCTGGCGACGGCCGCTGCCTCCGTCGCCGGCGGCTGTCAGCGGCGGCTGCGGTGCCCGGCCCACCTGGGAAGGTCGCGCCGTAAGGACCGGCTGCTGCGGTGAGCGATCCAGTGAAGGACTCGCACCGCGGGGTGTGGTGCTGCGCGTCTGGCCAGCGGCACCGGTCGCACTGATATCGCTGCGTGAGCGCGGCGAGGCCGCGGAAAGTGCGGTGTCCTCCGCGTGCGGTGAGGCTGCGCTATCCGCATCCTCGTCCGCGACGCGCGCGTCGGCCCTTGCAGTGGCACTCTCACATCCACTTCGCCCCGCCGGGGTCGCGCTCGCCACAGGCAACGCCAGGGACTGCCGTGCGGTGGAGGTGACACTGTCGCGGCGCGAGCTGTACGTTGACGGCGCACTGGAATGCGCAGCTGAGTGCACCGGCCAACTCGTCGGCGACTGAGTCGTCGATGAGCCGTGGAGCTTCACAACACCCGAGATCAAGGCCTTCTCTTCCAGGTACGCGCGCCACGAGTGCAGAATGGCACTGTTGTAGACGTGTATGGCGGCCTGCACAACATCGTCTATGGTAAGATCCACTTCTGTCTGCGCATCTGCCACTGCTGAACGTGTCGCAGGACTCGTGCTTGCGGCGGTTGTGGTCGCCGGCGCCGGTGCTGCCCCACTGCCAGTTCCCGTGGAGCCAGCGGTGGGTGCGACAGGCGGTGTCGTGGCGGCGGTGCCTTCTGCAGCGGCGGGTGCACTCGTCGCTGGTGTCGTCGCCGGTGCCGCAGCGGCCGTTGAGTTCACCGGCTTCGTAGATTCGCGACGCTTGTGCGTGGAGACGCGGTCGTACAAGGCACGCGGCAGAGGGTGCTGGATGATCGTCATCATGAGCTCGCGATTGTCGTCGTGAAGGAAGCTGGCACAAAGCACACACTCAGCCACGCTCGCTTCGTCCACGCACATAACCTCCTGTAGCTCGCGCACGACGCGGTGCCAGTCCACCACGAGGCCGCTGCTCGGATGCCGGTACCCGAGTAGCTGGCGAAGGCTCTCCTCGTCGTACTCCACCCCACCCTTATCGCCAGTGACGTTGCCGTCTGCACTGGTCGCGCCTGCTGCTGCGGTGGCGGCGGTCTCCGTGCCGCTACTTTTCGAAGCTGACACGGAGGGCCGGCGGCTGGACTTCTTGCGCTCGTCGAGGACGAGGATGGCGATCTGCTGCTGCAGAACGTCGCGCAGTACCACCCACGTGGCGATGGCGCATTCGGTGGTGAGCATGGCTTCCACCTGCTGTTCGCTGGACGTATCTGTGGCCGAGACAGAGGTTGCTGCGGCCTTGGGCGACGATGTTTCGACCGCGGCGGTCCTGTCCTTCATCGGCGAGCCCCGGGCTGACGTGGCCGAGGCGTCCACCGTGGAGCCCCTCGCCGCCGCCGCCGCTGCGTGGGGCGAGGCCGCCGTCGATGATGTGGCGCTTGTTGCCGTGGCGCACACGTGCTGCTCAATATAAATGGCTTGATCCACGTCAATGAGCAGTTCAACGATACGCAGAAGCAGACGGCGCCAGTCAACTATGCCAAACACCTTCTCGCCACCAGTGGTGGCTGTGGTGGTTCCGTCATCACCGGCAGCGACAGAGCCCTGACGCGCAAGCGAATCGGTGGCAGCCTCAGCACCGCTGCCGCTGACAAGATGACTCGCCGACGAGCTCGCGGGTTCGACCTTGTCGGGCACCGGCACTGCCTGGGCCGCGGTGGTGGCGGCGTCTTGCGCCGGCGAGGAGGGCACCTCTTGAATGCAAATGTCGAGCGCGTCCATGACGTCGGCGCGCTCCTTCAACAGCAGCGTCAAGAGACTCATGCCGCCCGTGACGGGGGCGGTCGCGGCGGCGGCCCCGCTGGGCGACGGCGCCGTGCTGGACAGCCATGGCAAGCTCACCTCTGGGTGCTGCGCACGGAAGCGGTTGTAGTAGTGGCCTTCGCTGCACAGGTCGGGGCGGGTGGAGCGGCGTCGTGCGGAAGTTGTGTTCAGCAACGGAGGCGGAATATTGCCAAATCGGTGTGCGCCTGAGGTGCTCGCCGCGGTTGGGGTCGACGTTGCCTCAGGGAAGGCCGTGAGCGCGTGAAGCATGAACGGGTCCATCGTGCCGGTGGCGGCCATGAACGTCGTGTTGGTGCTCGCTGAGCTCATCTCCCGTCCGTCCTGCTCACTGCCGGAAGGGAAGGCAACATCCACAGACCCAACCGTCTCCGCCGTGTTCGTCGGCCCCGCGCCGTCCAGAGCCGCCGTCGGACTTCGCGACCCCACAGCCTCCTCGCTGGCCGCCCCCGTCGCAGCAGCGCCTTCATCGACCTCGGCGTCACTCCCAGTTTCCGCCGCATCACCGAGGCTATGCGCCACAACAAAGCGCTCTACGTGGCGAAGAATGGCTTGAGAGCCGGCGTTGGGGGGCAGACCGGCGAGAATCGAGCACGACTCTGATGAGGCGCCACCGGGCTTGGAGGCAGTCGGCGCCGCACCGGCACCGGCGGCTGAAGGTGTGCCCGCCGCATTGTTGTCGCGAATACCAATGCGGCGCAAGAACCCCTTGATGCGGTTAAAGCCAAGCATGAGGAATCACCCTTGAAGGCACAGCCTATTTCGGGTATTTTTTTTTTTGGAAGTGACTCGCTCGGAGTATACGGCTTTGCTGCCTGTTTTTTTTTTTTGATGCGACTGCTGGGATAAGAACGCGCGTGCACACACGCGGGTGCAATCACTGCAACTCGGTGCCCCGTACTACACGATTTTTTTTTTTTTTTGCGAATGTGGCTGGGCTCTGAGAAGTGCGTGGCTGAGCAGCGGTGTCGTGCTCTGCAGACAACAATGCACGCACTCGCACGTACACACCCACACACCCCACGCACACACACTACACACGAGTACTTCTGCTGAAAATGGATGATACTTGAAATGATCCCTGTGCGAGGTGACGCCCACACACAGTGACTCTTTAGCAAATGCTGCTTCGTTAGGAGTCGACTGTAGGCGCTGGGGGGAAAAAGGAACAAACGAAGGAGAAACAACGAGCGCAAAGGACGAAGCAAAATAAAAAAAACAGGAAAGAACTGCTAGCTTCTCTTCTTCGAATAATGGACAAAGAGAGAACAGGCTGCAAGAACCTCTTTCAGAACAGTCAAAAACAACAACACCACAAAGAGCCACAGAGAGAGTAGTAGAGAAAGTTAGGAAGCAGGAGAGAGAGAGCAAAAGGTGAAGCGTATATACCAGATCGAGTGGGCAGTCAGCCGTGCCAAGAAGGCTGACACGTTGCCCAGAGGAGGGAGTGCGTGCCCGTGCGCACGACGGAAGACGGCAGAAAGAGAGAGAGAGAGAGAGAGAGAGGTGAGACCAGATCAGCAATGCACGTGTCAGTGGGTGGACGCCATGTGTGAAGGCGACACTAACAAGAAACAACCGAGGAGAGAGGCTGCGAGACCACTCTCATTGGCGCAGCTCCCCTCCACCGGCTTCCTACGTCGCCTTATGCGAGAGAAGGGAGGGAGGGGAAAACGCAAAAAAAAAAGAAAACAAACAAACAAATGTGACTACACGAGAACAGCACGCAGGCTTCGCAAACCGAACACGCAGCCACACCGAACAGCGCAGGTTGTCGCCTGTCACTCCACTGCAAAAGCACTGCGAAATAACAGAAGACTGCCCACAACTAGCTCGCGAAGTATCGCATCCTCTCTCTCACACAAAGAGCCCGACAATTATCTGTGCGCGAAGGGTGGATGCTCATGCGCTTCGCGCGCGATGTGATCAACGTAGAGGAGCTCGCCGTTGTGTGTGACAACCCCCCACCCTGGCGGCACCGCCCACACGGCATCTTCAGCATGCTGCTCCGCCTCCACGGCCTCAGCGCCGCTCGAGGACGTGTCGTCGCCGCGCTCGCACCCAGGCAGATAGCCGGCCGCACCGTATGGCACAGCCCACGATGCGTCTATGCAGACACCACCGTCGTTGCGGCTCTCACCCGGATCTGTCTGCGCGTTCGTGGCTGGCACGCGACCAGTGACGAGGTAGGCGTAGAGAGCGGACGGACTGCCATTAAATTCGTGGCGCACGACGAGGTCGTGTGTGTCTGCCAGGCTTTTCAAAGTACTGCTTGGTGACACGCTGCGTTTTGTGCTGCGCTTACAAGTACTGCGAGCGGACTCACGAGGCGTCGATGACGACGAAGACGCGTGTGTGGATGCTCGAGGAGACGGCGAGCGGCTTCTCACACGTTTCCGCGTTTGCTGCGATGCCTGTGCGGCCTCGACGCCGCGCTTCCGTGCATACATTGAAGCAACTTGAGGTTGGAAGGAGGAAAGGGGAGAAGAAGAGAAAGAGATACCAAAGAGTGAGAGAGATGAACGTGCCACACCAGATGCACCCGCAGTGACCTCACGCCCGAATAGCACGGCTAGGAGTTGAACGAGCAGCGTCCGCCACAGAACTAAAACAGGCAAACCAGAACGAAAGAAAGAAGAGGCCTCACAGCGTTGGCCACCGCCCCACTGCATCGTTGCTCGCGAAGTGGCTTCTGTCCATGCATGCGCCACGGACAGCGTGGTGTGCGAGTGAGTTACAACAGCGCCAGTCGGTGCGTGCTTCCTTTCTTATCTGTTTTTTTTTTTCACTCTTGTCACTGTTATTTTTTTTTACTGACCGGTGTTGTGACAGGGTATAGGCACGGCGCCGGTCGCAGGACCCGGACACTCTTCTCTGCGTGTCAACAGTTAAATGAAGTCATCACACACGCATAACATACACATGTACACGTACAGGCACACCGTGTGTGTGTGTGTGTGTGTGTGTATGCAGGTTTCGGAAGACAGTGAGGGTATAGAGAGTGTGCTCGACGTGTGTGTGCGCGCGCGTATGCGAGTATGCGCTCACCTCAGTGAACGACAGAGAGAGAGAGAGAGAGAGAAGGTGCGTGAACCAATGTACGCGCAGACTAAAAGGATCCTATAAGCTCATCTTATCTTCTACACACACACACACACACACGGTGTCACTGAAACAGTAACAAGAAACGCACGTTGATGAGCACCCACCGACAGCAAAAAAAAAAAATGGAGAGAACCAACCGGTGCGATTGAATTCACTTCGAGAAGCAAGCAAGAAACAAGAGGAAAACAAACGAAGAGAAGAAGTGTGTGCAAAGTTAACTTGAAGAAACAACAACGACAACAGCGGTGCACGTCACTTAGAACAGACGCTCACATGCTCGTTGAAACGCATGGGCAATAATGTGGATATAGGAGAAAACGAAAAAAAAGCAAGAAGTAGAGATCTTTGGAACGGCAACGCACCATTGAACACAGACATGCACACACAGAGAGAGAGAGAGAACGAGGTGCCTTTTTCTACTCTGCTCAAGCACCAGCATGTCCGCGCCAGCCACCGCACAGGGTGTGTGATGTGAAGATGGATACCACCCCTTTTTTCTCAGTTCATGCCGTGCACCTGCCCACGCCTGCTTTCATCGCCTACATGGCGTACATGGGTTGCTGAACTTGTGGTTGCTGCGGTGGCAGAGGATTCGACTTGTTGTGTTCGCGGATCTTCAGCATGTGCTCGAGCCCAAAGGGTGAAATCTGCTCGCTGCGGCGGCAGTACGAGACCTGCAGCGGCTTCTCGCGGCCCATGCTGTACCGATCGTGCAGCGACAGAATAGCGTTGTCAGCTTCGTCTGTTGACGAGTAAGTGACGAACGCGGAGCCGGTGCTCTTCTCCTTGTCGCGGAGAATGTTTACGTGAAGAACGTGTCCGTAGAAGGAAAATATCTGCCTAATATCGAACTCGGTTGCCTCGTAGTTGAGCTGGCCGACGAAGAGACGCGCCGTCGTACCGGTGGCGACGTTGTTGTTGCTGTCACCGTGATCATTGTTATTGATGTTGTTCATCGTTCTCAGTGTCCTTGCCGGACAGCCTTCAGAGTGAGTGGGGCAAAAGGGGAAAGGGAGGGAGGGAGAGGCTAAGCGGGAATGACGAACGCTTGACAAAAGTGCGCTGATGGAAGAGAAGAGAATAAGTCGTGAGAGACGCACAACCACACAAATCAACCATCCGGTGGAGACGAGAAACAGGAAAGGGAGTGGGGAGAGAAGAGAAGCGTTGTGTGTGTGTGTGCGTGCTACACAAAGAATATTGCCCTATCTCAATAGTGCCGGAGTGGTGTCGAAGAGGCGAGAGGCGAACTCGGCTGCGCTGCAAAGAAAAAGACTTGTTGCGCATAAATGCACGGCAGACGAGCCCGCTCTCTCTCTCACACTCACACTCTCAATTACTCCCTCAGTACGCACTCACGGCCAACATCTGCGTTTCGTTGACGGAATATCGATGAGGGAAGACGGTTGCGTGCCTTCTGCGTGAGCGATATCTGTGTGAGAGAGAGAGAGAGACAGTGCTAGAAGGTGGCTGCCCGTTTGCTCTTCGCTCACGACTGGACGGGAGAAGTAAAAGGGAAACATACGGCGAGCCTGCTGTGAACGACGGCTTGACGACACGGTTCCTCCCTTCAGATTTTTTTGTTTTTGTTTGAGGATGTCACGTTAATATGTGTGAAGTTCGCCTCTCTGGCACCGCATCTGTGAAAGAAGATGGCGGAAAGCAGAGAGAGAACACAACATCAGCTGTGGACTACACACACTCACACACACAAACAAACACAGCGGTGACCGCTTGCTTTGTTTTTTTTTTTACTCTTTAAGCACACATGCACGCACCCACACACGGAGGGCCAAACTACTTTCACCAACTTAAAAAAAGAAAACAAAGAAGCAGCGTGCCTGACGAACAAAAGAAAAAAACGGAAACAAAAACAAAGAGCAAGAGACTCCTTTCTCTGATGATGAGCGGAACCTGATTATACGGTGTGCAGGGGAGGGAAGGGGAAAAAAGACCAACTTGCACCCCATGAACGTGCATGAAGTACGGAGGGGCGAGCAAGCCAGAGGGACAACGCCAATGCACGTGCAAGTGGCGAGTAGGAAGAGAAATTAAGAAAAAAGAAAGCAGGACAGACGACGACTGAACCAGTTCACGTGCTCCTTGCAACGCAGGAGCTGCTCTTATCCGGGAGAAAACACACAAAGCAAACAGAAAAGTGAAAAAAAACACGAAACATGGTAGTTCTCCTCCCACCAGTACTCTCTCGATCGATGTCGTGAATAGTGCATCGTCTTGCCTAGTTCAGAGGGAGAGACAAGGCAAGAGCAAGCTTAACGAAACATTAGAAGCGCAACGAGGAATGCAGAGCTGTTTCCTGTGCTCGGGAAGTCTGCCGGGGTCAAAGGCGGCCCCAAAGAAAACGCAAACTCGGGCACACACGAATAAAGGAAGAAGAACTCAGTCACACACAAAACAAAACAAAAAAAAATAGATATAGGAGAAAAAGAAAGAGCAGGAGATGGCGCCGCGCACCTCCATAGCCGCAGGTTTGCCCTCCCTCTGTCTCTCTTGCCTTACGTTAACCATGATTGTGCAGAAAACGCACAAGTGATATGCCTCACACGTTTCTCCGAACACTGTGAACAGCGTAAGGAGGAGTAAAGACGGCAGGCGGAAGAACAGAAGAGACGGCGCGTGGACACACTGCACACTCGATGGAAGGGAGGTAGCTGAGCGGGGTGAACCCAGAGCGCGCGCGTGTGCGCACACGAGCACACACGCCAGCTGGAATGTGTTCTAGTGAGTCACACATGCCTGCCCGCACCTATCTTCAGTCCGCCCTCGCCCCGTGTGCGTGTGTGTGTGTGTGTGTGTGTGCCTGCGTGTCAAAGAGGAAAAAAAACGGCGAACGACCCTCACGGAGCGGCCTCTAAAGAGAGGAAGACACGAACGCAGCGATTCCCCGTCACACAAGGCACGTGCAGAGAGCGCACTATCCTCTCTGAGCGATGACATCGTTATTAGCACAAGCGCAAAAACGAAAAAAGAAGAGAGGCGGACCCGCCATGAGCAGGCACTGACGGGTCTCACTGGCCTCGAAAAAACAAGAAAAAGAAGAAGAAGCGAAAAAAGACACAAACAAACAAGAAAAGAAGAGGACCATGAATGGCGAGGGACCGAGGTACGCCATCAAAGAAACACTAATTCCCGTGCTAGCTCTCACGTGAGTTGTGCGCGGTCACAAACAGCATCAAGAATCACCAACAACGCCAGGCAGGTCAACACGAAAGAGGAAAGAAAAAAAAAGTGGTTGACGAACCTCCCAGGGGACACACCGCGTTTGCTCAACAGCCGAGTCGACGACGAGAACGACACGCAGTGTAAAGAGAGTCTCCTTTCTCTTCCTACTTCCTCAAGTGACTGACCTGCACATGGTCGTTCCGCAATCAGCGAAATGAACCACCAAAACACAAAAGCAGACAAAGGTGTGAGCGCATGTGGTCAGCTAAAGGCGCCTGGATTCTGAAAGCAAGCGAGAACCTGTCCAATAAAGAAAAAAACAGAGAAAAAAAGAAAACAACAACTACAAAAACTAAACCACCACATCCGCACCTGTCAAGACAGCCTCAGACAGAAATGCCATGGACGGTTTCACTGACGAACTCACGACAGCAAGAGAATATACAATCATGATGAATTCACAGTCTGATGACTGGCACTGACTAGAACAACTTGTATGACCACGTTAACCTTAATCACATATCAAGATACACAGGGTGACGAGGAAAAAAAAACACAGACCACGCGAGAAGCGAGCGGCACGTTGCATTTCTTTCTTTTTCGTCTTCTTGTCGCCACCTGTTCACTTGACTTTGTCAAGGTGGGGAAAAAACCTAACATTAAAAATTAAGGGAAGAAAAAGAAAAAAAGGAGAGGTAACCAGGACGTTGTGCATTATCACAACACGACACAGAGGTGGACAGCTGCCATGACAAATCATCTTCGTTGCGCGTTGACCCTGAACGAGGGGGGTGGAAGACAGCATCACACAACGTATCGCAGCCACCACCCATAATTCAAGAGGAGCAGCTCGCGCGAATGATCCGGAAAGAGAAGAAATAAAGAAAAAGAAGGAGAACACACACGCCTTCTGTCCCATTTCTTTGTTGCCTTGAACACACGGCATGCCCATCCAGGAAAACACACGTACACCCGCAACGAGAGAAAAAATTTGGCAACGGCGTCCCACCTCCGCCCAATGAGAGACTGCCCTCCACGACGAGGACAGCGTAGTGTGTGATGGAAAGAAAATGGGAGGGAGGACTCCAGGAACCCCGCGCCACCTCCAAAAAGAACAAACAAACAAACAAAAAAATGAAAAAAAACAAAAGATGACCACCACAATTATGCGGGAGGATGGGGTAGGGTGGGGAGAAGGAGAACAAGTGAACAAACAAACGAACAACAACAAAGAAACCCCCATAAAATAAAATAAAAAAAGAGGATTTAAAGGAGGTGGAGGGGGAAACACACGCAAAAAACATTAACCACGCACAGACAAGTTAGAAAAGGAAGAGAAATAGCGAGAGAAGAAGAGAGACACCGACGGCGAATCGGCTTAAGTGATGCAGTCCACCTTCTTCCTCCTTCCTCCGTGAGGGAAAGCTCAAAAACAAATCACAAACAAACAAACAGAGAACGAAACGCAACCTGGTGACACAAACTGAGATCCAAACGGGAAAAAACCACACACCTCCAGTCACTAGTGTGCCCCCGGCCCCTCCCTTCCCTCTTTGAAAAACACTCAGCTGTCGTCTAAAATGCAGTCCTCATTGCGTGGGCTCGCACGTGCCATATGCATCCCTTTCAAGCCGTCCCATGCACTGCTTCTCCTACCCGCTGACAGCAGCAGAAAACAAACAAACAAGCAAGAAGGAGCTAAATAACAGGTATTATCGCCCTCTTCGCGTCGTTTCATGTTACCCACATCGCGGGACCGGAATCACAGAAGAAAACCAAAACAAAACAAAACAGAAAAAGCGAATACTGCAGCTGTCATGACAAAGAAAAGACGCGACACGCGAAGATGAACGGATACTCACCGGGCAGAAGGAGGGGGGGGGGACGGAAAGGGAACGGAAGGGGGTGGGAGGTGGAGGGGAGAACGGAAAAAAATTACATGGAGAAAGAAGAGCCATGTGTGTGAAACCGACCTCATATCACTTCACCACAGTGAAGGGTCGGTGAAAAAGGAAAACACAGAAAGGGGCAGGGGAACAGTGGAGTAATGACTCAGGTGTTGACTGTCGTGACTCTACGAACATCCATCGCTGCGTTGATCAGACGCGCAAAGGGGTGGGGGACTGGAGGAAGTCCTCCACACACAAACGCGCGCAGACTCAGAAAGATAAAAAAAACAGCACAAAAGAATGACACCTGATGAACGAGTTGTCCTGCTGATTGAACGCGCTGGTGGATGTACGAGGAGAAAAGAGAGAAGAAAAATGGTGCTCAACAAGAGTCACTCGCGAATCACGCTAACAGTGACGACTCGCACTTTCATCGTTGAACAAACTTAAAAAAAAAAAACAACAACCTCAAAAGCCCGGCGCGACAGGGACACGGAAAATAAAAGAGGCTGCTTCAAGGATCAACCACGGACAACCCGTGAAGGCAGAGACAGGAATACTTGATTCGGTTTTTTCTTTGACGCTATTGTTCTGCTCAACATGGTCGTTCATTCATTCAGAAAAATAAAGGCGATATACGAACTTCCTTCGCAACCACGGCATCTCAACGAGACACAATGACGTGCGGTTTTCGAGAGGAAGAGCTAACGCATGGACCGTAAAAGAACAAAAAAAGAGCAGAAGAAGATACTCGTAAACGATTCTTGACCAAGTCGTGTGACCAAAAAAAAAAAAAACAGTGCCACTCAGAGAAACAACCGTGTACGTACAGGCACAAGAAGGTGCGTTTGCGGACCATTCTTGGTGGCTGGGGACAGAAAGATGACAATCCGCAAAAACACATTCTCTGACAACAACAGCAACAACAACAACGATGAAGGCGCGTGCTCGGTAAACGAGCAGAAAAACCGAAAAAAAGGCGTGCGCGCCACTCGGTGAACAATCGAAAAACAGAAAAAAAAAGAACTCTTCATCGCACGTGTAAGCGAAGGAAAGATTCGTTTCCATCCACTCAGCCACACAAACACACACACACATACATACAGCGCAACGGCACCTCACAGGATTACTTCACTTACGTGGTCGCAGAGCGTAATCACTTCGTATATATTTTTTTGCGAGACATGGTGAACACGAAGAGCTAGTAAAGCAAAAAAAAAAAACAACAACCCTGTGTTATGAAAATCGACAAGGAAGGAGACAGGCTCATGGCTTGTTCCGTGGCTCGTTTGATAGGGGCTTTCTTATTCACATTTTTTTTTTCCTTTCTTCCATCGCACGGACATGGCAGTTGATGCAGACAGAGGTCCGCCTGTACGCGAGGTTTGCTCAGATCAGCTGGGATCTGGGTGGTGGTGGTGGAGGGAGAGCGGAGTGCAGGAGAAAAAAAAAAGAAAACGAGAACGTGAAAACAAAGAATGATAGTAAATAAGAAAAAAAAGAGAAAGAGAAAAGGATGTGCAGTGGTGGGTGCCACGAGAAAAGAAAAGAAAAAAGAAAAAAAAAGGGGAAATAATTCAAGTGACACTTGCACACATGACAATTACACGTCGAGCGCTCGAAAAGCAGAGCTGGAGTATCAGATCCGAGAAAAAACAGAGCAAAGCGCTGACGGAAGAATGATTTTTTCCTGTGTGCCGTGAAAAAGAAAAAGAGCGAAACCAAAGGGCTAAGAAAGCGCAAATGATAAAAAACAAAACAGAAGTAAAGAATGCTCCTCTTTATTCACCTTCTTTCTCGCGACTAACTGGACTGACATACTCGCGCCAAGTCGAGTGAACGCTGCCTTTCCACGTTGCTTTTATCCAATAGCGCTTCTTGTGCCCCCACGACGTTCTCGCGTGAACGCACGTCCCTTCCTCCCTCGAATTCCCTCTGTCGTGCCTTTTATTACTCTCTCCACCCAACCCCCAAAGCGTTGTGGCGCGCTGGGCACGCACTGGGCCAACGCGCACGGGTGGTGACGGCTCTGTTCGAGACTGGGTAACTCCGCGACAACGTTACATGTACATCGACAAAGAAGAAAAGAGAGAGACACACACGCACACACACACAAACACAAAGGTGTGCGAAAGGGCAGGTAGAAAGGGCAATAGCATGTACGCGGGGGTGGCCTGGGGGTGGGGGAAGAGTGAAGGGTAGCGCACAGAGCAGTCTGCTCTGCTACAAGACTCGCGGCCCAACGGCAGCCTCTACCCTCCTCCTAGGGAAAGGAAGAGGAATACCGCACGAAACACATCGGCTTCTCCCCTTCGGGTTGCACCGCGGCTGACCCTCACCCCCCTCTCTCTCCGTCGTCTTGCTCTGTGAGCCACGCCATCGACATCGGGGACGGTGTAACCTCGCTGCTGATCGCGGAATAGCAGGAAGACAACAGGCCTACGCACATATCCTTCGTTTGGCACCACCTGCCCAGAGGTGAGATCTCGCCCTCCCTCTCTCTCCTTCTCTCTCTCTTCCACCGTGCTGTGCTCTGCGCACACACCGTGCGTACGTGCATCTGCACCGAGACCCGCGCTACCGTTTCGCCTTTGGCCCACGCTTCGAGTGACTTCTGCTCTCCTCGTGCGGGTCAGATTGTGGTCTTGGTGGGGGCTGCGTGTGCGCTGACGGCGGCGCACCAGGAACCACGTGTGAAGTAGAGTACAAGTACGGCTGCTGCTGTTGCTGCTGCTGCTGTTGTTGCTGCTGAGGAAGCGGCAGCTTTTGAGGCTGTCGCTGCGAGGCGAACGTCTGCTCTGTGGGGTAGTTCATGAACGATGACTGCGGTGAAGCCCCGTAGACGTAACTCAGCCCGTGGGGCAGAGATGCCTGCTGCTGTGGGACGTGCTCACTACGCGACGTGTTCGAGGTGGGCATGACGCCGGTGAGGCCATAAGGACCACCTAGACTGATGTCAGCGAACGAGGGAAGAGAAGGCTGCGAGTTGACAGCGAACGACGATTGTCCAGAGACGCTGGCTCCGGCCGCAGGGTAGGCTTGTGGTGATGACGGCAGCACGATAGCGGGACTGCCGCCGGCGGAGGCGTAGTTGCCGCGCTTCGTGGCCAAAGCGCCCGCGGCGTTGAAGGAGCCAAGGGAGGTGGACACCGCACCGGATGGATGCGGCGCCTGCTGTGATGGTTTCTGCGCCCTCTGCGAGCTCTGTGCGGTGGAGCCGGAGACTCTGGAGAACCCGCTCGCGGTGGTGGGACCGTACACTGCCGTTGGAGAGCCTGTGCCGTGCATGCCCATGGACTGCGATTGTTGTGAGGTGGAGCGCGCGGGCATAGGCGGCGTGCTGCGCTGCGACGGAAGAGCGGAATGCGGCTTTGAGTGGAAGCTGTGGTGGTGGTGATGGGGCACGAAGCCGGAGCGGACGGGCGCCGTTTGTGGCTGTGCCTGAGACGACGAGGTTGGCGACGAAAGAGGAGAGCGGGCCGTCAGCGGTGTCTGCGGCGGCATGACCGAACCAGGGCGGTACGAGCCGTGCGTGCTGTCTCCGCCCGCCGAAGGCTCGTTGCCCCATCGGCGGCCCTGCTCCACGTGAACACGCATGGCTGTCCCCGGTGAGACCTCGTGAGCGGTACCGAACTCGTCATCGTCGCACGAGGAACCCGCGAGTGGCGGCTGCAGGTAGGGGTTGTGCTGCGCCGACGACGGTGTGGCGGTGGAGACAGTGCGGGGGACAGCGAGCTCTGCACGACTGCCCGGACGCTCACCGCTCCGACCGCGCTTACGGCCTGAGCTAGATCCGGAGGAGGACGTGGACTGCTGGCTGCCGACGAGTCGCGTGGGCGTTGTGTCGGGTGGTGGCACATCGCCGCTGGCCTTGGCGGTACGAACAAGCTGCGCATGATCTTGTGGAGCCCGGTCGGATGCGCTCGGTGCGACGTCTGTGCTCCTGTCGTCGGCCGCCACTGTGGGGAGATTGTGCGTGCTCATCGACATCGAAGGCGGTTGACGCGCGTGCGGCGGCAGCGGGGAGCTCGGGGTCGATGAGGCAAACGTTTTCATGACCTGACCCTGCGCCGGCATCGGACACGACGTATTCGGCGGTGCTGTGTAAGCCGGTGGAGGTCGAGACGCTGCCGAGTCGTAGTCGTGCGGTATGTAGGGCCCTCTCACAGAACCAGGGTTCCCCATCGACCCCGAGGGCAGCTGGGCGTGCAGATGTGCGGACGGCTGCTGCTGCTGCTGCTGCTGTGAGGGGTGGATGTGCGGTGGTCCAGTGGTGTAGTACACGGCGGAACCTGCTGTGTAACTCTGACCGTGGGCCGGCGTCCCACCGGTGGCTGCCGCACGCGTGGCCTGCTGCGCGTCGCATTGTCGCAGCACCGCGTCCAACTCTCGCTGTGTGAAGGGGAGATGCAGCACGGGCACGCCCAGCGGCCCGCAAGGCGGCTCACCTGCTGCCGTAGTGGCGCCGCTGCTGCTCGCGCTGATCGACGCCGTGGAGTCTGGCAGCATGCGGGTGGCTGGGACTGCCGTGCAATCCTCATCGTGCCACTGCGTCGGCGACAACGGCGGTGTGCGTGAGATGAACGTTGGCAGTGCCACACTGCGGCTGTTTCGATGGTGGTGGGTGAGGTTGTGCTGTATGCCATACCAGGACCACTTGAGAGTGCTGTTCGCGTAGAAGACCTGCAGCGGCTGCTTCCGCCCCTGCATGGCGAACCTCCCGTGCAAGGCGTGAATGGCGGCGTCGGCGTCAGCGGTGTGGTCAAAGGTGATGAAGGCTTCGCCCTTCGAAGGATGGTACTTGACCTTGGACACCGTGCCGTAACGATCAAACATCTTTGTCAGGTCGAACTGGCTGAAGTTTTTAAATGGAAGCTGACCAACATATAGGTGGGCCATTGCCAGAGCGCGCGGAGCTAGACGAGTAAAGGGAAGAGAAGCAAACAAAAAACAAAAAGGGGAAAAAGAAGAAGCAAACCCGACTCGGATGTGTTTTTTTTTGAAAGCCAAATAAAGAGAAGCGAGAAAACAAAGGACGCGCGTCGTTCCGCCTCTGGCTTTTCTTGCCCCTGTTGCCTCCGTTCCACCCACCACTGGCCGAAGTCGTAAACAGCTGCCTCTCACGGCTTGAAAGCTTGGCGCGCACGTCCTGAGTTTGCGGTGTTTGTGACTGGCACACACACACACACACACACACACAACACACAAACAGACGAGCCAAACAAACAAAAGGAAAGGAAAAAAGCAGGGATTCGCCAAAGAATTTTTTGGCTTCTTTCCCCACTGCACACACCGTTTAAGCAGAGCCGTCAACGGCGCTGTTCGCCCTCTGCGGTGACCTGATCTATTCACGGACACAGTCAGCGCGCGCGTCCAATTTCACTTTTCCTCTGGCCCGCGTCCTCACAGGCCCCCAAAACAATTCAGTCACAAGGAGACGCGCGTGGAAGTGGGGGGGGGAGGGAAGGGGAAACAAGAAAAAAAAATGTGAGAGTAAACGCAGTGGAGACGAAACAAATATATACGTATATATATAACTACGTGTGTGTGCGTATGCCTAGAGTGTGTGGACCAACGGCGCAGGGAGTGGGAGGGAAGACAGTGAACCACACACGGGCAGACTTTCCTGGTGCGAAGTGCTTGAACGATGCAGCTGTCAGTGCCACGAGCGCGCTTGAAGAAGACTGCGGTGAGAGCCTTTATTGACGCGGGGTGGTAGTGGTGGTGGTGGTGGTGGCGGTGGGGGGATGGGGAGTGGGGTGGGGGGAGAGATGAGGGAAAACAAGAAAAAACAAAGAAGAAGAAAGTTAATGTGAGAACAGAAGATGTAAATAAAAACGAAAAACAAAAGCAGGCTCTGCAAAGAGACGTACCGCACTTAAACGTAGAGTCAGGGAAAGCGGGAGAGTACAAAAGAAAAAAAAAACTCACTGATGATGCGGATGAGGCACAACTCAGCGAGGAGAAAAAGAAGTGAAAAAACAAAAAACAAGAACACGTGTCGGCAAGGAAAACAAAAAACAAAAACAACTCACACCAGCCTCCGTTAGCCTGTGGTTCAACAAAGGGAAGGAGGAGGGGGAAAGGAGGGAAGTGGGGTGGGGCACTTCAGCTACAGTGACGATCCTTCTTGGAGAGGTACGCTGAGGCTGAACCTAGACTGCTAGTTTTGCGCGCTTGTACACACAGATACACACCACGCACACTGCACACACACAGAGAAACACACAGCAACCAGTTCGTTGTGAATAAAGGCGTGAAACTGTGAAGAACACGCTAACGAGAGGGACGAGAGGGGGAGAGAGCCAGAAAGAGAACTCTCTTGCGAGATTCAGAGAAAACAAAAAACACAGTGAAGGAAGAGCAGTACTTTTGGCTGTTATGTTGTTTGCAGCACCAGTTCGGCGAGCACAGCAACAAAAATCACAACAGCTCAAAAACACAGGGGGAAAAAAAGATTAAATGGCAAATCAAGTCCACACACACACACACGGAAAAGAAAAAAACAAAAGAAACAAAAGAGGAGGGAAAGAAGGCACCTGAGTGACAACAAGGTTGCTTGTTTACTCTCTCTTACTCCTACTCGATGCGCACGTGTGTGTATTGTTCACTCTGGAGAAAAGGCGCCCCCCTGACAGCAGAAGAGAACAAAAAAAAAGCGGAGGAAAAAACTAGTCAAAGAAGAGTTCGATTAGAGAAAAAAAAATGAAAAGAGAAGAGAAGCACAACACGAGGCAGTAACGGCAGTATTGAGGGTCCAGAATAATGAGAAACGAAAAAAAAAAGAAGTAAAGGAGAAAAAAATCCCAAGTCAATGTCCCCCACCGTGTGTGTCGCACCGTCGTTTTGCCTGCGCCTTGTACAGTGACAGACGCTTAGACTGAAAGCAAGAGGGAAGAGGCAACCAAGGTCGCACAGAAAACAGAGGACAGCGAAAGTGGTCGCCTGACGTGTGTACGCGTGTGTGGATTAGACGCGGTTGAGTAAATCCTGCGGAAACGTGAATTAAAAAAAAAAAATGGTGTGTGTGAGAGAGAGAGGAACAACCACAACAGCTTGCCCGGCTGCTGCACTGATTGACCGCAGGACACTTCCGAACAGAGGAGTAGGCACCACTCACAATGCGAGAGAGAGAGAGGGAGAGGGCAAAGCTAGCGTCCACAAGTGAAGTTTCAAGCGAAACGAGCAAGAGGGGGAGAAAAGCGCAAACGAGAAAAGTCCTTTATAGGAAAACAAACAAAAAAAGAGTGGTGTGAGACAACAAGACCAAAGCGCAGCTCGGGTTCGCTGGTTCAAGGTGGAGAAACACCGCGATGACGGCACTCCTAGAACGAACACACACACACACACACACACACAAGCACACACACACACACAAAACGCACACAGAAGCGAGAAAAAGAAAGAATAAGGAAGGTAACGGACAAACACACAACTGGTGCGAAGTGCAGGCACGACAGTGTGATGGAGGAGGATCTTAGACGCGTTTTCTTCAGTGTTTAGAGAGAGAGAGAAATGAAGAGAAGAACAAGAAGAAATGAGAATGAGGGTGGGAGTGAGGTGAATGAGTGGGAGTGCATTACAAAGGACCAGTGGTGATCGGCATCAAGACGGCGCCAACCCCTTTGCCATGCTCGGGTGCAGTTAGGATTTGGCAACCGCACATACACACACACACACATACACACACGCACAACGAAGAGGCAAATAGCGCAAACCCTTTATTGTGTGTGCATCGACCGAGACAGGGATGACGAGGAGAACGACACACATCTGCGCGGAGGGAAGGGAGGGGGAAGGAGCCATTCCTCTTTGCCTTTCTTGCACACGAAGCTGAGCGGTAAGCTCGCCTTTTGCTGTTGGTGTTCACGAACGTCCGGCTGCTCCTGTGGTGATATCTCTTTTTTTTTCCCGCTATCATGCGACAAGAGTAAATTGATGTGTACCCATGCTGGGTTCACCTTGTCAGGCGGCAGCTTTTTCTGCCGTTTCTTTCCTTCGCGGTTGACTGCTGTTGTTGTCACCGGCCTGCTGACGAAAGGGCTGGCTTAAGGGCTTTGGCCCTCACAGTCTCTTGATCAAACTACATACGCCTTGACGGCACCAGGTGCCGGTAGCGGTGCAGAGGGAAAGGAATGGGGAGGGGCCCTAACCTTGCTGGAGAAGGGAGAAAGGCCGTCCCCCTCGCCTCTCTTTCAGCACGAGGACAGCAAAAAAATAGAAGCGTAGATCACATTCCAATAGCGCCTCCCCTGCTTCCGGTGCAGACACATCGGCGGGCGGTCGTTCGTCACCTAAAAGGTACAGCGAACGGGGGACCGACACCGCTGACTACACAAATCCGTCGAAGAGTAAATAAAGCGAAAAAAACAAACAAACAAACGGACATGAATAAAACCAACGAAAATAAAAAAAAAGGAGTAGCCTTCCGAAGCGGGTCAATTCCGAGAGAGGAAGAGAAAAACAAAGAAAACAAGAAGAAGAGGTAGTAACTATTTGCAAGCACTCGAAGCTGGAAGCGCCGAATCGCGACGGCGAGAAGCACACACACACACACAGACCGACAGAAAGAGAATGAGTGAGGGAGGTGCGCACTGTGATGCACACGTGCACCGACAGCGAAACGACGCAGAAAGGTCAAAGGAGGTGGATGACGCCATGTACAGGCGACTACGTGAACGGAGAATAATTAAAAAAAAACACAAGCAGAAGGCGTGCTGACCGACCACATCTGGGGAGTGGATCATCGAAGAGAGAAAAAACAAGGGATTACCTAATTTGGGGCCCAGAAAGAAAAAAAAAAGAAAAATAAAAAAGAACTATTTCACAAGTCGGTGAAACAGCCCAACGCCCGCTGCCGGTCTTCACAGGCTGATCTGAACTTTTTCCCCACAACGGCGGGGACTGCACAAAGGAAGAAGGCTTTTCTCATCAAAACGCACAAGGACAGAAGCAAAGAGGAGAAGAAGAAAAACAGAAATAAACGAACAAAAAGCGCAGTGCATTGGCGGGGTATGTGCGTATGAACCGGAACGAGCATCTCAAAGTACATGGCTGTTATGAACACCTGCACGCAGGTACATAAAGGAGGCTGAGCCCATCCTGACGGCGTCGCTGTGAAAGCTGGCGAGACGCCACCGCCCGCACAAGGGAGGCGTGCTTCAGCGCGTATGAGAAATAACGGGAGGAAAACAACATTGGCAACAACTACGATGATGTGTGTGCTGGTGGCGGTGTGCGCGTGTGGGAGAGCGGCGAGGAGTCGTTCCTGGTACCGCATTCCAAAAAGAAAGAAAGAAAAACTATGGCAACAGCAAATTGGATGGTGGTATCGCTGTCGGTAGTGTTCCAGGAAGAAGAAAACAGACAAGATAAAAGAAAAAAAAGGAAAAGCACCGGTAATGATGCCGGTGTACACCGAGCTTCGTGCATCAGCGGCTCTTGCGTGACGAGCCGGCGGAATGAGCGAGACCGCCTCCGCGCGCGTGCACCGGTATGCGTACCCAGTAACGTGTGCCCCAAGACCGAAAACCTGGGCCTCACCGCCTTCACAAGAAAGACGAGAGCGGCATTATCCGGTCTCTCGCACAACCCTTCCCACCCGCACTCCGAAAAAAAAAAGAAAAAGAGGAAAGCAAAAAACAGAAGAAAAAATACTGGTAGGCACGAATAAACTCTCGCACGCCTACCCAAGAAAGCGGTGACCTGTCGGTGAAGCAATGACAACGAATAATGTCAACAGAAGAAACGGCCATGAAAAAAATTCAGCGAAGCGGAGAGGGCATGGCATCAACAGGCCAAGGCCATTTTAGAAAAAAAAACAAAAACATCAACACCACCAAGCGGAAACAGCCTAGTTTGACGAGAGCGAGAAAGCAAAAAAGAAAACATTGAGCTGTTGAGCACGTTGGCAACACGACTTTCGCAAGGGAGAGAAACACTGGTCTCAACTTATGTCATGGCGTTGTACGCACGTCACTTTCACTTTACTCTGTGCGACGTGCTGTCGGCAACTAGAGCAAATCAATATCAAGGAACCGAAATAATGAGTTAGATGAAATAAATCAAAAAGAGCAAGTGCGGCGAGATTGGCATCAACACCAACAAGCACAACGTTTTCTTCGCTCATAAAAGTGAACAAGAGGCGAGTTTAACACTTCGCCGAGCAAAAACAACAACAACAACAACAACAAGGAAAGCTCACACAAAGCATCAACAAACTCAGCGCTATCGAACAGAAGGGGAAATCTGAAGAAAAAACCCACGCCAACACGAATGGACCGTAGAACAACAACAACGAAGATGGGCGACTGTCGTCCACGGGGACCAATCGCGAAGGGTTCAGAGAGAAAAGGTGTTTGCGGTCAAAGTCAGCCGCTCTACATTTGGGCTGAACAGGGTACTCCTTGGAAAAACAAGCAAAAAAAAAACAAATCAACCAACAACAGTTACAGCACCTTTTCCGTTTGCTTGAAGTGCATTATTATTAAGGCGACGGCGAAAAGAGGTCCAGTAAAGACGAACACACACACACACACACACACACACACACACACACACACACACTTTTTTTTTCTTCTTCCAGGCGACACAGGCAATGACGCTAACACATCGCGTCCCACGGACCGGTTTGTGGGATTTGACTGACGATGATGAATGCGCGGTTTGTCGCCACCAAAGCGTTCGTGAGCGAGACGCGTACCTTCTTTCTCTCTTTTTTTTGTTCTGGCCCTTGCCCTGGATTTGTCTTCTTTTTTTCATAGTGCCCGGCGGTGCGCGCGCGCGCGAAAGAGGTGATCAGGAAAAGAAAGCGATTTGGAGAAAGACATTCACTTACACTCACTCTCTCTCTCTCACACACACACGTGCTCGCAGACACACAGAGACAAGCCAGCGGAGCCTAAACATGCACAACTGCGCAGTCTCCGCTCACCTCACGAACTTTTTTTTCCCTCATACTGACGCTTCCCAAACCTCACCCACATACCGCGAAAGAGGATACCGTCGGAAGGGTAAAACGCAAGAAGAGACAACGAGACGAACAATCGAAAGCTGACAAAAAAAAAAACACTAACGCTGCAAACAAGTTGAAAGACAAGGAAGCTTGAGAATTGCGGTCGTCACGCGGGTTCGATGAAAAGAAAGACTTGAGCGAGACCACTGGCACGGGAGGCATTGAACAACCAAGACAGAGGGGCCTTTCGAGCAGGCGCACCCGCGTTGCCATCTGACTTTTAAAAGAAACACATATGACTCGACTAAACAAGAAAGCAGACTCACACACACAAAAAAAAAAAAACTGGAAAAAGTACTAGCGCAGATACGCACGAAAGAGAGAGAGAGAGAGAGAGCAAGAGAAGGCGGGAAAACAGGAAGAAAAGACCGAAATAAAAAAGAAAGAGCGGGTGGTAGCCACACCCATTCAGAGAGGAGAAAAAAAAAAGAAATGCGTTCACTGTGGCGTACAGTGCCAAGCACCTCGCCAGCTGTGGCCTCACCAGCGACGGGGCTTTACAGTTACTTTTTTTCCCCTTTTCGACCTCCTCACTCCTTCCCTTTCTCTCCCTGTCCACGCGCAGCGACACACTGACAACTCCGTGTGCCCGGCTGTGTATTTGTCTTGGCTCCAGCATCTTCTTGTTACAGGCGCGTGCGTGTGCGTGACAAAGAAGGTGATCATGCTAGTGAGTGGAAAAATAACAGACTAGCAAACAACGGCAAACCGTTTGATGTGCATGCGCTCGCCGTTCAAAATAAAAAAAAAACGAAAAGAAAGGCTGAAAGAAGAAAAAGGAAAAGCAGCTCCCATAGCCAGGATGATTACATGAGACTGCTCTTTTTTTTTCCTTGCATCACTTCGCAAACGCGGAGAAAATAAGTAGCTTTCGTTCACTGTCAAGAGTACGCTTGATTTTCCACTGTTGATACCGAGGTGAGAGAGAGAGAAAAAACAAAGTCAAATGAACGACACGTAAACGGTGACGGTGCATCGACTCGTAGTCGAATTAAAAACAAAACGGAAATAGAACAACTCGTCGAGAGCACGCGAAAATAGTTTTCAAAGACGCGCGCTCCCACGAGCTTGACGAACTGGCTCAGGTAAGATGAGGAAAGGAGAGCAAAGAAATGAGAAAGAAAGAAAAAGAAAACAAAACAAAACGAACAAGGTGGAAAGCGCCGACACAGACACGAATGAAGAACTGCACTGTATATAAAATAAAAAGGAAGAACAGAGCGAGATGAAGAGATACAGATGAAGGAAAACGTCCTTTATCGAGATGAAAAAAAAAGAGGAAAAAACGAAATACGAAATGACAAAAAATGGAAGAAGCCGAGATAAAAAGTAACAAAAAAAGATGTGAACAGTGCATTTGGGAAGCGAACAAACAACTCGCTGACACGCAGCGGCTGTGGAAACGTCGGAAGCGAGGTACGCACCTGCACACGCTCCTTTTTTTTTTGTGGTGGTGGTGGTGGTGTCGCAACACACACACACACACACACACAAGTACTTCTCTCCTTTTTTTTCCTGTGCTCTTCTCATCACATCGAAACGTGTTCTCCGTCGACGCATGCTGACTGCATTGAGCGTATGCGTGTGAGTGTGCGTCTGTGCGTGTGTCCTGAGTGCTTACAGCGACCTTTAGCTGATAAGAAGAAAAGAACAGGAAATCAAAAGAAAGAGAACACCGCTAGCCAGGTTACGCATGAGACGGGTGGCGAAGGTAAAGACCACCTACAGTTATTCTTGTTATTATTATTATTTTTTTTTTTTGCGCTTCCTCTCCGGGTGTGCTGCCCTTTCTGACAGAGAAACGTCATCAAAGGGCACCGAAGAAAAAAAGAAAAGAAAAACAAAGAAACACCAGATCAACCGGTGAGAGGCAAAGGAGAATGCCATTCCACACGTACTGGCTTTAAAAAAACACAAAAACAGAAAAAAACACAAATAAAAAAAAGTGGGAGCCACTGTGTACTGTATTGCACAGCACGGCTGAAAGGAGTTAGATGGTCAAGAGCAAGCAAAGAAGAGCCGAGTATGTGCGAAGACAATGAACGGCGCGCAGACACGAGGAGACAAGGAAGTAAGTGGGAATGGAAACGCGCCTTCTCGGCCACAGCTGAGGAATCCGTGCCTAATAGCAGCAAAACACACACACACACAAAAAAAAAGGAAGAGAAAGCAAGACAACACCGGAAGAGCCATCAAAAAACAGGATCTCTACGGGCTTCCAGCGAGGGAATGTCACACAATTGATACCTACTGTGCTCAACGGGATAGTCTTCGCGTTCACTTTCTTCTCTTTTACTGATGTTTTTTTTTCTGTCATGCACGCACACACAAGAACGTGGGTAGGGGATCGATCGGAAACAAACGAGGAATTATGGAACAAAAAAGGTCGACAACACTCGCTTCAACTCTTCTGACGTCCCTCGCCCACTCACTCTCTCGTGCGCACTCTTTTTCTGTCGACCATTTTTTTTTTACAAAGTATTTTTCATTGAAGGCCTAGTGATGACGATAACTGGCGTCATCGCTTCTTCTCTTGTTCACGTCATTGAGTGACATGTCCGCGCTGGGCGTTCTTCCCCTCTCTCTCCTCGTCCGTTTCCTCGCTCCTCAGAACGAACGAAAAGACAAAAACAGGAGAGGAGAGAGAGGGAGCGTCGTCGTCGCCGCAAGAGTATTTTGTCTCCTTCTTCTCCTTCTTTTCGCTATCGGAGAATGCTGTTGTTGTTGTTGCTGTTGAAAAGCCCTGCCCCCCCCTGTTCACTCGGTGCCTCAGACCATGTGAACGGTGCGGCAGAATGAGGCTGGGCGACGGCTGACATGCCACCCTGCTTAGACGCCACGGGGCGAGACGGTGCCGCTGGCGAGAAGCCGTGTTCGTTGATGACACTCAACATATTCCCAGAGTTGACACTGCTATTCTGAGGGTAGCTGTCCATGCTCGCGTCGGGAGTGGTAACTGACGCTGTAGGTAGGAACCACATCCCCGTGGCTTGCGGTGGCGGCGCGGCGGTCGCCACGGGGTCGCTGGCATAAACAAGATACTGAACATAGCACTGCTGCGGTGCTTGAGGCGGCTGGGACTGCTGCCGCTGCTGCTGCGCAGTCGCCGGGTAGAGACCCGTCATGAGAACAGGCTGATACATGCCGTTGGCGGCAGACGGTGCGGCCGCGTAGGACACGTTCCTCGGCATCACAGGCGGCGCCGAAGGTGCGGGGTAGCGAGCAAGAGGCACTGGGGCCTGCACAAGCGGCGGGGCCGTCTGCATGGGAAACACCGCCGGCGCTCTTTCCGCGGGGTGGCTCTGGGCAGCTTCAAAGTGACCCACGGCGCGCGACCAGCTCATGGAGCCCGCGGGATTCTCAGTCCCCCACGTTGACGCTGTGCTGCGACTGAAGAGACTGGCGCTATCTAAGTGATGTGGCGGAGTCGGCTCGAGCAGGCGGACCGCGTCGCTAGCGGACATCAGGCGCGGTTCTGAGTAGACTCCGGCAATCGATCGTGGCGGGGGCTGGGGCACGTTGACGGTATCTGGATAGCCGTGATGGAATGCGTCAGGCAGTCGTTGAACGTTCAATTGCCCTGGAGGACGATAGCTGATCGGCTGTGAGCTGGCCGGGAAGGGTGGGGTCGTATGGCTGGACGGCGCCTCCTGCCGGACTGACGACGCGTGCTTCGCGGTGGTGGGCGTGGCCGTGTCTATCCCTTCATTTGTGGAGCTCTCGGACACGGGCACGGATGCCGCTTCGCGCGATTGACGCTCGAGTAGGCACCGTGCGCGGTGCTGCAGACCAAAGGCGGAGATGAGACGTGTGCCCTTCGAGTACATCACCTGGATCGGCTGGTGACGCCCGCCTTCGACACAGTACCGGCCGTGCAGACCGACAATGGCGGCATCAGCCTCCTCAGTGGTACGAAACAGCACGAACCCATTGCCGCGGCGAATGTACAGCTCACGGCCAACGACGGTGCCATACGGTGCAAAGATGCGCTCGAGGTCTTCAGGATAAAACTTGTTGAAAGGGAGCTGGCCGACGAACAACTGAGCCATTGCACAAAGCAGACCACCGCAACTCGGCGGCCGCAGGCGGGGGAAAAGTGGAGTGGGGTGTGGAGGTGTGGCTGTAGTGGAGGATAAACACGCAGATGAAAGACGATGAGCAGCCCCACGCTCACGGACACACACACACACACACGGAAGAAAGAAAAGGAAAAGGGATGGCGCACACACACAAAAAAAAGAGAAAGAAGAACGTGAAGGCAAACTTGCGTCGAAGAAAACAAAGGAGAAAGAAAGAAGAAAAACAAAGTGGTAAAGCGAGAGTAGAGGTTTTGCCCTTTTTTTGTTGTCGCGGTTTTTTTTAACGAAAACCAAAAGAATAAAAAAACAACAACAACAACAACAAAAAAAAAAAAGAGTGCCAGCACCAGGGACTCGCCCCAAAAATCGCTCACACGATGGATGTACGCGTATGTGAAACGACCAATTTTTTTTGTTCAACAATGAATTGAAAAACAAAAAAAAACGAACTGTCTGGAACGATCCTGTGGCGGCGGCTACTCCACCTCCTCCTCTCCCGCGGTCTGGCTAGTCCAGATAAGTGTGAGAAGAGAAGAAAGCAAGAGGGAAGAATTTCACGAAGAAAACTGGGCGAAAACGAAAACAAGAACGGAGAAGGGATCCTGGCAATAATCGATAGACAGAAACGTTCGCGGAAATAAAAGTAAGTGTCTTGCGCTGCCGTTGAGCTGGGCATTGTTGTTTTTCACAGGAGAAGAGTGTTCATACGCGCAGGAGTAAGTTGCGAGAGGGCCCGAGAGAGAGAGAGAGAAGAATGGGGATTTTGAGCATTGAGAGGAACGGTGATTATGCCCCGGTGAGATCGGGTCAATGCACTGCAGCTGTCGGCAATTCGGCGTACACACACACACACACACACACACACAGACACACAACGAAAAGCAGCACATCGACCATGCTATCTGCAAGCGCGCCGTGCGATTCCGCATGAGAGCGCACTTGCCCAGAACACCGTGTGCACGCCGTAGACTGTCCTCTGTGGGCACACCACTCACACAACCACAGACACACGTCAAAACAGGTGAACTCAATGACCTGTCGTTGCTATCTGGCGCAGCCGTGACCGAGTCCATTCTTGCTTTTTCAATTGCTTTTTCATTGTTTAGTGTCTTCCCACTGCTCGACAGGATACCCCCCCTCCCCCACCACACACACACACGGAAACTCACCCTGTCAAAGGGTGATGGGATGTTCCGACAACAACACATAAAGTGGAGACGCACAACAACAACCACAACGACAACCACTGAGGACATTGCTTGCCAACAGGTCTGTGAAGAGCGCAAAAGAAAAACAACAACAACGACAACAAAAACGGGGCACCGAAGAAAAACAAATGAGAAGAGTGTAGGAAGAGGGAGTATATGTGTGAGGGAGGCGCGGTGAAGTGCGTGCCACCCTGTGGGTGCGGTCGCACGCACCGTGCCAACACCCATTGACTGCAACGAGAACAAGAGCAACATGAAGATAAGGCGGTCACGCACGCTTACACGCCGTTAAAAAAAAAGAAGTACACGTGTGTGCACACGCGCCATCACCTACCTCACTGACCACAGCCGGGGATGACAGGGAATTTGCTGCAGACGCGTTTTTCTCTTTTCTTCTTCACTCAGAGAAGTAAAACTGCCGACGCCTTGTCGTCTCCGCTCAACGAAAGTTGGAGGAGGAAACCCCATCACGAACGGAAACAACCAAGTTGATACCAGGTGTCTCCCCAACGCGTCTGTGTAGCCGACCGTGCAAACACCGCAACAAGAGATTAACGACGTGGCATCTTGATTGAGGAGAATACTGCGTGCGAAAGTGGCACACACACACACACACACGCCGCGAAGAACAGAGAAGAGGAGTGAAGCAAAAAGGCAAACAGGCAAAAAAAAAAAAAGAAGAGTCCAACGTTTTGCTGAGGAAACCAGAAAAAAAAACGACAAGTAAGAGGGTGGGTATAGTCGAATCAATGACAGCACGTCATCCCCTCCCCCAACAATACACAAGCTGCGCTTGCATCATAAGGAAGAGAGCGGTCCGCATTAATTAATTCTAGGTTTCAAACAACAATACCAACAGCAACAAAAACAACAGCAACAAACACACCCACACACATGTACAGTTCACAGAAGGCATGTACACATCGGATCATCGGCGGCGGCTGTACTTTAGCACTGCTGCACGTATCCGTTCGGTGAGAGAAGACACTGTGGGCTTGAGATCATGACAAGCACAGAACATATAAGTGTGGGCCTGCGCCTTCGCGTCACGATCACAAGTGTGTGTATGTGCACGCGTGGTATGACACACACCCAACGGAAAAAAAAAGAGACAAATCGGAGAAGAAAAAGCGAGGGGAAACCGCTCGTGTCACACACACACACACACACACACACACAACACTACACATGCATACATGAACGCATGCGAGAAAAAAAAGGGAGAGAAACATGGCGCGACTTAAATCCGTGGATGCGACTTCGCGCCTTGCGGCAATAGCTCTTTTAGCGGCTTATCATTCAGAAAACAAAAAACAACAACAAAAAAAAATAACGCACTTGAGAAAAGCTAGAGGAATGTAGAGAAAGAGAAGGAGAGGCTTCTCCAGTTCCGGAAGGCCCATGCATTCTTTCTTCCCTCACGTACGCACATAGATACAGACACATACGCACGGATAGAGGTAGGTCGATGGGGCGCACTCATGGCCACCCTCGTGCGGTGGTCTTGTCTGAAATACGTGACGTGCTTTAAACCACTTGCCAACTGTGCACGCACTGTTCGTGCGACACACAGAGAGAGAGAGAGAGAAGGACAAACAAAGAATCATGATGAAAGGCACATGCCGATGCAAACAACAACAAGATGAGAAGAAAAACTTGAAAGGCATTCATCCCCAACGAAACGGAAAGCCGGAGGGGCACACAAGACAATAATCGCACAGCTGCTGCGTGCGAGTGCGTGCGTGCGTGTGTATGTGTATAGTAACTACAATGCTAATACGGTAAAGAGAGCAAGCGCATACCCACAAAAAAAAAAAAGAGGAAGAAAAAAACACGGTGAAAGGAGGTGAAGACGCGCAGAGACACGCAGACCATCGCCCAAATGTAGAGCAACACATGACGATATATTTAGCAGGCAAAGAAAGAAGAAGAAACAGAGGTTGGCTTACACAAGAAGAAGAATAAAGCAATCATGATGCCAAGAAAGAAAAAAAGCACGGAAGCAAACCACAAAGAACACACGCACAAAGAAAACGAAATAAGGTTAATAAACACGAGACAACACGCACAGAGACACAAACAAAAAAAAGGTAAAAGAATGAGGGATCCAGAGGAAGAATAGCAACAAAGCACATCGGAGAAGTAGGGAGCAGGCGCGAGGGAGAAGCATCGTGCACAGGGTGTTGTTGAGAGTTGCAGTGAAATGCTCGCCTCCCCCAAAAAAAAAATGATGAAAGAGAGTGCGTGTGCACAACCGACAGAAAACCGACAATGTTTTGTTGTCCGCACCTCATCGCATCGGCTACCCGAGAAACATGGGGAAAAAGAGAGCAATACAAAAAGAAAAAGGGGAGGACTGATTGACTGGTGGTCTAGACAGAAGCATCGTTGGCGCCATTTGCTTCGGCAAGAAGGCGGCGCGCGACGGCACCGGCTTCCGCCGACAAGGGCGGCAATGTCGGAACCGGGTTCGCCGAGTTCTCGGCATGCAACTTCAAAGCGTGCCGGTACCCGAACTCAGAGATGATGTCCGTCTTCTGACAATACGACACCTGCAACGGCTTGTCACGGGTGTCCATGCAGTAGCGGCCGTGCAGAGTCATGATGGCGTAGTCCGCTTCCTGCGTCGACGCGAAGGTCACAAAAGCAGAGCTCCCAACAACTTGTTTCTCCTCCTCTCCGTGGCCGTGTTCACCGCGGTGAACGGCTCCAGAACCGGAGCCGGCGCCGGTGTGCTTGGCTCGGCGAGTGCCCTTGAAGAGAACGACGTTCTGCACGACGCCGTAGAAGGCAAACATGCGCTGCACGTCTGGCTCCGACACGTCGTAGTTGAGTTGCCCAACGAACAACACCGCATTACCGCGGTTCTTTTGCAGGGGTGGAGGCTGATACGCGAAGGGCTTGTGCTCTGGACGAGCCAGTACCTGCTCACGTACGAGCACCTGCAAAAGCTCAAGCTGCTGTCGGTCGATGCGGCACTCTGCGTCTGCACGCAAAGCATCTTGCCGTGTCACCGCACCACCGCGCTCACCCTCGCTCTTGCTCGCCATGACCCCTGCGGTGGCAGGCAGACCCGTCGGCATGCCCATCATCATGAGCGGTGGCGCGTACGGACCCATATACGATGGCCCCATCATCATGAGAGGGCTCGCAGTCGACGAAGTGGGGGCGGCGCTGGTGCCTGTGCCTGGCGAGCTTTGTGGAGGCGCACGCGCATTGCTGAGAGGCTGTGGCGTGGCTTGGCCTTGGACCATCATCCACGTGCCCCCGGAGACACCAGGCGAGCCTGTTGCACGACTCGCCGATGCTGTCGGTGAGCCGGCAGCAACCGTGTTGTGCGCAGACGACACAGACAGGACTGACGACGGCGCACTCGACGGGTGGGCGGTCGCCTGACTGGGGTGATTATAGAGCTGGGGAGGGTACAACAACAACTGCCGCTGTTGCTGCTGTTGTTGTTGTTCTTGCGGCTGCGCTTGGGGCTTCGGCGGCGGTTGGTGCTGGTGCTGATTCGGCAGATACTTCTGCGGTGACTGAGAAAACGCTTGTGCCGGTGGCTGACCTGGATTTCCTTCCAGCGTAGACACTGGCACGTTGCGATGCGCCACGATGTTCCCCGTCGTCGGCACACCGGGTTGGTTTCCATACTGACCGATTCCCGCTCCAGGCATAAGGTACGACGACGGAAGCTGATGCGATGGTGCTGGCACCGTCGTCGGCATCTGGTACGGCGAGGCAATGCCTTGTCTGGCGTTACCTCCGCCGGTCGAGCCGTGCACCGGCGGCGGCGGCGATGGCCGACCGTGCTTTCCAGGGACATACCGCTGTGCTGTGGCGAGGCTGCTGCTGTTGGAGATGGAGAGCGAGGTGGCGTTCGCATCGCTATACGTATACACGCGCGGCATGCCGACACCCCCACCCCCACCACCAGACTGAACGGAGAGAGGCACATTCGAGCCGAGCTGGCTGTTGTTGGCACCGTACGTGGGGGCAATACCAACGCCCTGCTGAACGTTCACGAGGTCAAACCGTGGAGACTGCCGGCTGAGGTTCAGCGAGTTGTCGTGGAAGTTGGGAAGGCTGTACATCTGCTCCTTTTCTTTCTTCTTTGCTTCGTGATGCCGCAGTGAATCTACGTGCCTCCGTCGATGATGACACAGATTTTTTCAAATCACAGACACGCACACACTACTGATGCCCACCTCGCAGGTCAAACAGTAAACACGAGCAAAAAAAAAAAAAGAGGGGCAATAAAAAAGAGAAAAAACTGACGACAACGACAAAGGCAGGCAAGACACAGACTCACAAGGCTGCGAGGAGTAAAGACGAGAAGAAAAAAAAGAAGGAGAGCCTTGCGATATAAATGTGGAAACGAAAGAAACCAGAGCACGGCGCTACCTAATCTGTGCGCACTCCACCCAAAAGCTGTTGCTGAGAGAGAGAAAGGGGAAAAAACCGGCAAAAATAAAAAGTGGAGTAGAGAAGAGTCCACAGGGATGCGCACCCCTTAATTCTGCAGGCTAGGGGAAACGAAAGAACACAACGACGACAAAGTGGGCACCAAAGACAGACGAGCTTGTGTTGCGAGACTAAAAAAAAGGAAAGAGAGAAAAAGAAGATGAACCCGTTTTGCTAAACGCGCTCACAAAACCACTAGAGAAACAACCACAACCACAAAAGAAAAGTGCACTTGAGCGAAGGAAGAAAAGAAACAGCAGCGACCAACAGTGAAGGCACGAGTTTAAAAAAAAAGGAAAAAAGAACCCAACGGGAGAAGGTGGTACGAAAAGGAGTTTGCTTTTCTTCTTTTTTTTAAATAACGTTGAACAAGAGCGGCGGAGGGAAAGAGGCTAAAAGAGCTGAAACCAAGTGGCGCTAGCGTTTACTGGGAAAAAAAAAGAAGTCGTCGGCAGAGCGAGTGGACAGAATCCTCTCGTCAAATACGAGAACAACCACGCACACACAGACACAGGAAACGCGACTTTCGTTTAACGCTAGTTCTTCTTTCCGTCCCCCGCAGCCTGCGAAAGCGAAGAACCAAAAACACACACACACAAAAAAAAGAAAGAGTGAAGACAATACCAACCACAGAAGCCAGGTAAAGCGAAAGAAAGAAGAAGAAGGAAGAGGAGAAGAATATGGTGTGGAGGGAAGTGACAGCGTGTTTGTGTGTGAGAAAAAAAATGCTCGACCGTGTCGGTGCGCTAGTGGCTACTCAAAGCAACAACAACGCTTTTCACGACAAAAAAAGAAAAAGAAGGTGGAGGCGAACAAACACAAGCACAAAAAGAGGTGGGGGAGACAATCAAGCGCGTCGTCAATCAACTGTTTTTGTCTTTGCGATGAAAAGGGCACGACAGGAGAGGGCGTGGGGGCGGATAAGTCGGTACTCAGTACAAGCCACAGTGAAGCGTGCGGGTGCTATCGCCGTCAGCGGTTGGGTTGAGTGTGGTGAAGGTGCTGCAGTGCACTAAGAGACCGGCTCGCGCACACAAGAAAGGAAAGAAGAAGAAGAAGAAGAAAAAAAGAGCCAGCAACACAAAAAATCTGTGTGTGTGTGTGTGGACACTTAGTGGTTGCGAGATGAGCAGCAACCAAGTGCAGGGGATGCTGTCACTCGAGACAAAGAGAGGCAAAAAAAAAATATGGAGATTCAAAAAACAAATGAGGAAAGCGAAAGGCGGGTGAAACAAGCAGGTGAACAGACGCACACGCGCGCGCACACACACACACGTTCGCGCACGTTCAACGTTTATGTGCACAATTATTCTCCGCGGAGACGCGAGACCAGCACAGACAAGGAGGAGGAGAGGGGGAGGGGGGGGAGGGAGAGGTGAAACGATGCGCGTTGCCCTGGACGGCTCACAGAGGCAACACGGAACCGAAGTGAATAAATACAATACGGCGCGAGAGAGGTGTGTGTGTGTGTGTGTGGAGAGAGTGGAGAAGCGTGTGCACATACGCCGTTGTGAGAGCTAGCACAGGCGAAGCGTCTACGGCAGTTGAATGCCGGCGTGACTCCCCCCCCTCCGCGCGTGCGAGGAGGAAGACACGACGACCGCAGCGAAGGGATAGCTGATTTCTTCCCTTCCAAGAAAAAGAGAGAGGGAGCCCTGTACTGTGCCACAAGTTTAGAATTCTGTGAGCGCACTCAAGTGAGAGAGATGACACGCGAAAAGTAAAATAAAATAAAGCAGAGCAGAAAACGAAACAAAAATGATTGAGCAGAGAGGAAAGTGAAAAACCCGAAACGTCACCCGCACAGTGGCATGTACACATGGCGTCGCGACAGTTAGTGCGTGGTTGGCGTATCGCGTTGAAGGTCGGCTCCGTTTTTGCCGACAAGGGTGCGGCGCCGCGCCAATGCCAGAGCCTGCAAGGCCTCGTGCGCCTCCACCGCTGCTTGCACCTCTCGCTCGATCTCCAGCGCATGCGTGCGCAGTGGCCACAGCACGTCACTGCTCCTCGTGTCGCACAGGATCGCCCAGCAGGCCGCCGCCAAGGTCAGCTCCCTGCGCGCGATGAGCGCGGCGTACGTGTCAACGCTCAGGATCACCTCTGCCACACCGCCGGTGATGACATTCCGGTGGCTGACTGGAATCCACTCGTCGGCGCCGGGCTGGGGTGTGCACAGCGATGCCGCCGTGTGGCACGCCTCGTCCACCTCTGCGTGTGCGGTGTTGCCAGGGTGCCTGCGCAGATGGTTGTCTGTCACCGCTTCTGTGTGCGCCACGTCACAACCCGCGTGCGCATCGACCGGCGTCGTGCCTCGCGAGGCCCGTCGAAACAGGTTGTCCATCTCCCTGTCCACCGTGTGCGAAGCGCCGTTGCACTCAATTGACCGTTCCACGCACAGCGCATGCCTGGTGTCGTGGCCAACGTTAGGCGCGCGTGTTTCCCCTCCACCGGTGCGCACACGACACACGTACTCGTAGGTGGTGGCGGGAGCTGAGTGACGTGGTCCGCCCACTCCAGCGGCGGGTGACCCAGCCGTGGCACTCGGCGAGCCTCGCTGCAAGAGATGCAGGCAATCACGCACCCAGTGGCCAGCCTCCTCGTCCCCGTCCGGGCTGTACGGAGGCGTGTACGTGCCTTTCATGGCGTGCTCTGCACATGACACCACGGTCGCTCGGGCATCTCCGAGGAAGTAAGGCACAAAAACAGCTGCGGCCTCCGCACCACCGCCGCCTCCACCGCTGTTGCCACGCGATCGCCGCGTTGTGCCTCTCGTGGGTGGTGACACGGCGTTTGCGGTGAAGACAAGGTCACTCGTCGAGCGATCGACAAAGACGTGCGGGGATGAGGAGGCACCTGCCCTCGGCGTGTTCCTCGCACATGACGCGCGGCGACTCGCGTTGGGATGAAGAATGAAAGGCACCATCACGTAATCCGCGCCGCTGTCGTGAGACGGGCTCGCGACGCTCGTCGGCTTCGTTCTGACGGCCCGCCACTGCCACAGAACACCGCCCCACTCATACACGGTCGACACCATGAACGTCGGTGAGCGCCCACCGACTTCGAGCGAAGCCCGATGTGCGCGCCGCTGAGGCGATATGCCATCTGAGACGCCGCTCTCGCCGGCTCGGTGGCAATGCTCGTCTTGCTGTTCTTCTGCAACAGCCCGGGGTGCTTCACGGTCCTTGTTGTCCAGGTGAGGTGGCGATTGTGTCGCCGGTGCCGACTTGATCCACCCCGGCCCAACACCGTGATAGCCGAGCGCATCGGGAACATCCACGTAGAAGATACCTGGTGCCAGCGATTCTGTTGGGGGTTGCCCACGCACAGCACCACCGCGGTGTGCGTCCGCCGCCATCGTCGCCATCGTCGAAGGTGTACCGACGCTGCCTTGCCGTGAAGTCGCTGTGTACGCGGCTGCCTGTCCAGCACAGACAGACAACAGGAGCGGTGCTGCGCGTGATGTCTCATCACGCGACCGAAGCTGAAACCCGCACGGGAGTCCCGAGAGAGTGCGCCGCATGGTAGCGGCTGTTTTTAAAAAATATATGCGGACAGATGATCTGCGGGGTAGCCTGTCTTCAGGTGCGGATGAAGAATAAGCAGATATGAGAAGAGAGGGGTGAAAGACTGAGAAGGCGAGTGCATGCGGCGCGCGACGTGAATAGCGCCTCACAGATTCAGCGCCACCAACCGACCCACCGACAGCGACAACAATCCACGGTGTGCGCAGTGCCCTCCCCCTTTCTTCATCTCTTCTCAAGTGCACACGGAGGGGAAGAAGGGCGGCTACAAGTCACCAACATTGAGCACTTTTTCTTTCTTCGGCTTCTTCAACGACCTTGGTCGATTCAACTTGTTTACCTGCACACACAGCTGCGCGGCAACACACACACACACACACACATATGTATACGTATGCATATAGAGAGGATGGTGACTGTACACATGCATGCCAACAACAATGACAACAGCAAGGCAGAGAGGATACGCGGGCAAGCGGCGAAGGGTGCGCACATGCGCGCGCGAGAACCACGATTCGCTAGCAAAGCAGCTTCGATATGCCGTAGATGAAAGCATAGATCGCAATGACGATGCACGTCACAGCGACAGAAGGCTTGTCAGTTGACTCCTGCATGCGCCATTTCCAGTAGTGTCTGAATTCAGCGACGAAGGACGCGACGGGAACCGTCACGACAATCACCAAAAATAGGCTGACCACACTCGCGATAAGTTTAGAGCGCACGTAGTTCACGATCAAGGCGATGCAGAGGCATACAATCAGGTAGATGGGGATGAGAATGACCTCCAAGGGCATGTCGGGGTGCACATGATCAAAGAAACACCCTAACAGCACACACAGGACGATCACCAGCGCATGGCAGCAGGCGGGCAGGTAGCTACGTACGATGAACACAAACTGCAGAATGTCGAGGGCACACGCGCCCATCGCCATGGATAGCACGGCCAGCCAAGGCATGCGAAAGTGAGGCGCCGCCGCGGGGTCGTTGGGCAGAACGTCATTCGTGTTGCTGTGTGCGTGCCCAAGGTCGTCCCACTTGAGCGCGACCAGGAGTGGGAACGCCACGTACCGCAACACCGCCGCAGTGATCGCACTGATGTTGCTCATTACACTCAACTCCACCTGCAGCCGGTAGTGGAATCGCATGCACACGCGGTATATCTCACAAATAGGAACAGGCAGCCACACGACGAAAAGCACGGTGAATGGCATCTTGTAGCGTGCGTAGTCCATGTTGACCATCGTCATGACGGCGCACACCACCACACACATGGCCGCAAAGCCGGTGAGGTATCTCAGCCCTTTGTCTTCCCACGAAAGGCATCGAAAGCTCTGGCGGTGCTGGACGCGTGGGACCAAGGCAGGGGAGACCGCGGCGACGAGCTCGTCAAAGACGCTGCTGTTATTGCCGCAGGTGGGGTCGCGCACCGCAGCGCGATGACGCATTGCCACGTACGCCGCTTGCCGCCGTCGCCGCACCTCCTCGTCCTCCTCACCGTTCTTGACGGCCCAGAAATTGCGCAGGCGGCGCGCAGAGAGACACACACCAACGACATCGCGCCGCTGCTGTGCGCGGGCGTGGGCGTCGATGAGGTGCCTCTCCGCCCTGGCAGTCAGCGACACCAGGCTTTCCTCTGCCAAATCTCCGTCGGCCGTCCGAGATGGCGCTGACGCTCGATCAGTGGGGTGGCTGCGCGAGACTTCCACCGCCACCACCTGCATCGTTGGCTCTGAGCAGCAGCGGCGGCTACGTGCCGCCTCCGCACTCACCACAGTGGCCTCGTGCGTCTCGTTGTGCTCATGCCCGTAGGGCGTGTGATCGCGTGCCTCCATCGTGTCCGGTGGAGGAGATGCCGTGCGCGGGCACGTGCAGTGCGGGTGTGAGTGGCTCACCGCCGCCTTTCGCCCAGCCTCGCGCGATGGGGCACTTGCACGGAAGAATGGCCTAAAATCGCAGATATTCACCCCATAATCGTCAGACGGCCGCAAGCGCACCACCAGCACACCGGATTGCCAGGAAAACGCCCGAACCTTGTGCCCGGTGCGTAGAGGTGAGTCCTCGCCTGTAAGAACGCGGTCATAGCGGCTGAGGTGTCGGAGACTGTATCCACAGAGCTGGGAAACCGGCTTCACAAAGTGACTAATCGTGTAGAGGGGCACCGCTGCAGGATACAGCAATCCCACCGAATGACCGTGCTGTCGTGGCTTGTGTGGATTGATGTTGGCGATGTCATAGACAGTGATGTCAGCCAAGTCATTCAGCGTCGTCATGAGCCAGTCACCGTGAAGCTGCACGTTGGTGACAACCACGACCGGGCTACTCATTCGCGCAAGCCGCGCATTGGCGAGATCACCCTGCGAAACGGTTCGATCGCCCTGCGTGTCTGCCACTGTGCTCGCCCCACTGTCGGCCGACTGAGTCAGCACGCCGCTGCGCATCTCATCGTCAATAACGGAGGCGGCCATCCCCGCCAGCGACCACAGAGACGGCGCGGACCGCTTGTCCACCGGCTTCCCGATTTTTAAGCGTTCGACACCTTCCTTGTCGACTCGCCAGGTGGGGGCCTTGAGGAGAGTGAAGTAGAGTGGCAGACACCGCGCTGCCTGCGCCTGCTCTTCTGGAACGTGCCCGTCGCCGCGCGATGCGGACCCCGGCAGACCATAGTCAGCGAGGCTACTTTCGTCATTCACGACGAGGGCATTCAACAACGCCCGCTGGCACGGTGAGGTGAGGCACGGGTAGCTGGCCTCCACGTGCGCAATGCAAGGGTCAAAGCGACAAAGAGAGCCAAACACCTCCTCTACGCTGAAAACGCGATTGCGCAACTGCATCTCCTGAGACGCGCTCAGCGAGCCTGCTGCTTCAGAATCTTGTGTCTGTGACAACCTGAGGTGGCTGTCGTCGCCGCCTCGCACCTCCGCGTCGGCCGAGGCCACTGCACGGGGTGATGACGGCGAACCCGCCGACCTCGACTGACCTTCTGTGCCACCGTGCGCCTTTGCGCGACCTCCTCGAAGCAGGCGCTCATGCTTCCGTTGACGCACGCTTGCGAGCGCGGCCGCCTCCTCGACTTCGGTGCGACCGTACCGTCTGGGAAACAGCTCATCGGTGTGACCAATGCCATCCACTGCCATGCCGGCGAACCCTTCCACGAGACTGCCCTCGGTGTCCTCGTGCGTGGTGCCGACGCCATGCATGACGGCGTCTCGCGAGGGGCCGTCGTCCGCGGACACACTGGGCACACTCGTGGAGCGGCTTGGCAGCCTTGTCGTATTCCCGTTTTCGCCCGTGGAAGCTGCGGTGGTGATAGTCGCGCACGCGGCAGTGGCCTCCGACACGACGCGGCGATCGCCACCCGTGCCGTGTACCTGCGGGGCGACAAGCAGAATGTGTCCGTCGCGGCCCGCCACGACGAAGAACGCGTGGTCAGGCGAGACCGCGATGGCGGTGATGTCCCCCAGCAGTTTCTCCAGCGGTACACCTGCGCGTGGACCTGGTTCTGAAGGGCTCTCATGTTCGGGTGGCTCGTGTTGTTGGGGTCTACTCACCGAGTCGTGGCCCGGGTCTGCGACTGCCGCTCCGTCGTCGCGGTGGTCATCATGATGGCCATCGTGATGGTCGTCCGTGTCCTCCAGCCGAGCGGCGCCAGCGACTTGTGCAGCGAATACGGGGAAAAAAGAAGGCCGGTCTGTCACCTGCGGCCAGACAAGCTGCTCCAACGGTGTGTACTCTCGCTGAAAGATGAACATGAGCGCAGACGGATGATGAAGCGAATAGGCGTCTGCGGACACAAAGAAGGGCGGCGCGGCACCGAAGAACGGGTGCCCGTCCAGTTCAGGTCTCCACGCCGGTGAGAGTGAGTGATGCCGTAGCTCGGAACGGAATATCGCGTTGACCTTCTCGTCGTCGCCGCCGTCGTCCTTCTCCTCCGCCTCCTCCTCCTCTGCGAGCGAGACACCGTGTAAAGGGAGTTCATCTGCCGTACCCAGCAGGCGCACCCACGTACGTTGCCTTGCATCCAGCGACGTCTGCCGATTGTCTCGCGCGGACTTTTCCACGATGGCATCGACGCGCATTTGATAACCGGCCGCGTATGACGACAGCCAGGGCCGTGGCACCACCAACTGCACCGTGTAGCCGCACGGTTGAGTCCAGACGCACGAGATGCTTCCCGGGGTGCCGCCTTTGAAGAAGTAGTAGTAGTCATCAACCACGTAGGTCGTCCGACAGCGAGCTGTCGTCCACGCGGCAGAGGCGGGTACGAGCTGCCCGCGCGTGCCGTGGCTGTGCGGTGCACCAGTAGGTGGCGTGGTGAGCACACGCGCCACCGTGCTCTCCTTGCGTGCGTATCGGTGGCGGAGACGTGACACGGCGCACTTCCAGACACTGATGCCTGGACCGCTCTCGCTCAGCAACTTCACCACCAGAAGCACCTCACCAGTCTCCTCTCTAACTTCTTCTCCCCGCCTGTCAGTACGGCGACGACCGCTTGCTGCACTGTCCACGTTGGCTGCACCGGCCCTTGACCTTCGAGTGACGGGGTGACCATCGCGTGCGTCACTGCCGCCTACCTGCGCGGCCGCCATGGACGCTGCGACTGGCGTGAACGTGGGAGTGCGCAGGATCGAAACCATGCTCGATCCGATGAAACCTGTTGACCCGATCACGGTGGCGTGAGGTTGCCACTCACTCCCACCGACGACTTCCAACATAACTGTTCCATTGTAGTTGACTGACGCGATGAGACTCACCGGTGCGTCGTGAACAGATGCATAGACAAGGCGACGTAGGCAAGGCACTTCTTCGCTCGCGGAAAGCGAGAAGGCTTCACCGGCCGGTGCGCTCACGCGCGGGTTACACACAGAGAGGAGGGCTCTATCCGCGGTACCACCGTCGGATGACTTCGGTCTGCGCACCTTGCGCGGCGCACAGAGTACCTCCTCGTCTTCTCGCTCAATGCGCGATTGAATGTGCGAAGGTGGATAGATCATCAGCACCCCGTGCTCATGCGAGGCCGCTGCTGCTGCTGCGTCATCCAACGGGTTACGTGAGGGGCTCGGCACCGCTACTTGCTCAGCATCCGTACACCAGCGCCTCGACTGGGGAAGGTCAGCCATTGACGACGGCAAAGCCTGCGCCGATGACGGTGAGCCCGTCGGCCATTCCGTCGTGTAACGATCCGCGTCTGTCGATGTGCTCGATGAGAGCGGATGTGACGCGCCGAATACCGAAGTAGAAACCCGTGCGCCGTCCTGGGTCCCGTCGTCGTTAGCCCCGTTGTCGCTGACAGAAGCAGGGGAGGGTGCCGCGGTGGTGACTGCCGCTCCCGCGTCGGAGGCGAATGCACCACCATCGGAAGTGCTCGTCGATAGGGTGTCTTCGTCGTCGTCGTCGTCGTCACCTCCGCCGCCACCCGCGGGTGTCCCCTCACGAGCTTCCGCCGCGTCGCCTGCACTGGCTGCTGCCGTTGCGGCGCGGTCCGATTCTGCGTGGTGTGTGTCGGACCGCTGGACAGAGAGATCCTCATCGGGCGGTGAGTGGGCTTGCGTCGCTTCACCCGTCGCGTATGACGGAGATGAGCCCAACTCCCCCGCCTGTGCCACCCCCCGCTGCGCATGCTTGCGCCACCTCGCACGCGCTGTGTCGAGCACAGCAAGGTCGTGTGGCCGTAGCGTCTCCCACGACGACCACGACCGGCCAGACCCCACCCCCTCACTCCGCTGAGAGGCAGTTGGTATTGACCGCGCACCGGCCGGCGCATCGAGCGGCACAGAGAACAGCTCAACGACAGGCGGGTCAGACGAGTCTCGTGCGGAGGCGAAAGCGCTTTTCGGCGCGACGAGCTCCTCTTCACGGACGCCGTCGTGGCTCACTGTGACGTGCACCCATTGGCGCTTGCGGTCTCGCTTGACACGACGGCGGGCCTCGTTGGGGGCGGCTTCGCGGGAGTGCGTGGCGACGGCAGAAGAGCACTCGTCCTCCTCTCGGTTCAACCCGCAAAACCACGTGCTGGCGTGCAGAACGAAACCGCGGTCGGTGACCAAGGAGGTCATGGCGTGCGGGACTGAGCCCTGATCGGCGCGCTTGCTGAGTGCGCGTGCGGTCAGACCGACGTGCGCGAAACCACCGCACGAGGTGGCCCGCAAACGTGGAAGCTCGACCACGTCAGCGGCGAAGGCGGCCCCGCACGGCCCTGACGACATGTTGACAGAGGAGATTCTCTCCACGATGGGGCGCGGCGTGTTCAGGAAGCGGGGCGGTGCGGGGCACTGTGCGCGAGCGTGTGTCGCGTATTCGGCCACCGCGCGGGCGCCACAGATGTACTCGCGCACCTCGTTGGCTCCCTGGTGCGACGTGCCACCAGTGCGTGAGTCTACCTGCGCGAACACCGACGGGCTTGCCAGGCGGCTCTCAAGCGCGCGCGTGAGCTCTGACTGTGTGAATCGTGCCGTCAAGACGCCGTACATGCGCTGTGGCACGTTCACAACACCACGTACTTGGTCGTACAGAAGGGAATAGGCAAGACCGCTCACCACCGGCACAGTTACATCCTGTCGAAGGTACGCACGGCTCATGAGCTCGCGTCGGTGGCGGCGCGCGGCCTTTTCGCGCACGGCGGCTTGCTCTGCGCTTTCGTGCTTCATCGGTTGTATGCACCGACCCTCGCCCCAGTTACCCAACATAGTCTGACTCGGGCCGTACACGTAAATGGCGTCGTCCGGATCCATGCCGATAATGAGGCCGCAGGGCAGTACCACCGGCGACACCGCCAACGAGCTGCTCACGGGCAGCACGGTGGTGTTGAACAGTCCTCTGCGCAGGTTCGCGTGAAGACGTCGCGCATCCGCGGCGGTGGCCAACCACTCGCTGATAAGCACTTCCACGTCCGACCGTGCTGCCCGCACGGCCTCCCACAGAACACGGCCCATCCCCTCCATCAAGCACCCCTCGCCGGTAAACGTGCCTGCAAGAAGCGGTGCGCCATCGCGCACACACAACTGCAGGTGGCGCCGCACCGAGTGACGACACCACTGAGACCACGAAGACTCCCGTTGCCGCAGGCGGTCGACACGCAGGGCGAGCAGCTCTGCCAGGTCAAAGCTGCTCGTGCGGGGTGCGGCACCATACGCACTGAACACACTCTGCGCGACACGTGCAGCGAACGCGAGAAGAGCCTCATCGTGCTCGTCCTCGGATGCGGACGGCTCGTCGCCGTCCGTAGAACCTTTACCTGCGCTACCACCACGCCCACGCGCGTTCTCGTTTGCGTGGTCAGCCGACGACACCTTCCGTTCAGTGAGACACCGACACAGCCGCCGCCACCGCTGTAGCTCGCGCCGCTCGTCCATCGACGCACACCACACATTCGCGAGACGAACCAGAAAAAGACGATTGAGTGTTCGCGAGACGGAACGAAAAGTCAACACGGCCTTGTCGGACGCTGCACAGTAACTCAACACCAGCGCCCAGGCCGTCGCGGGCAGCCTCGCGTCCAGCGGTGTCACAATGGCTGTTATGGTGGGCTGCGCGGGCACCGCCGACGGAGGGCTCGCGCCGACGTCACGGGCACACACCGGCAAGACGTGTGAGTGTGGTGGGTCCGCGGAGGCACCCGCCGGTCTCGACTCCACCGAGTCGTCATGGGCGCCGGCGCAAACACCCGTGCACACGAAATCCGAGAGCTGTGCAGCTGAGGAGGCCGACGTCGGCTTGACGTCGGCGGCGGACGCAGCAGGGGACGCGCGGTGTGCGGAGAGTGCCGACGGCTGTGCCGGTACCGATGTGGTTTGTGATGAGTGCGAGGGGCCACCCTCACGGCGTGTGGAGGCACGCGAAAGCAGCCTGTACGCGTCGGAGGACGAGCTCGGCGGTGTGGTGGGATAGCTGCTGCGGGGAAAAGAGGGTTGTGCTGCGCCTGCGGTGTCGTGCGGTGACGGGTGCGAGCTCATCGTTCTCACTGATGTACAATTCACGGAAACACGCAATTGCCACGACTACAACGGAAACAGTAGTGTAGGCGCTCTCTCTCTCTTTCTCCACCGCTCTCTCACTAGCGTCCTTGGGCTTCTTCTGAAGGCTATTGCGAGAGCAGCTCGTGAATCTGTGGCTGTTTGTGCGGGCAATCTGCCCCTGCCGTTGCCGCACGCGGTGCAAGATGAGGAAAAAACAAACAAACAGAAGAAAGCGAGCAACCAACGGATGATGAGACCGAGGTAGAGAATGCGCGGGAAAAGAGAAAAAAGGAAACGAAAACGATGGCCACAAGGTAGGGCCAGAAGAGCAACAGAGCCAGCGATGAGGCGCGTACTAAATGAGAAAAAAGAAAAGAACGAAGAGGTGACTTCGTCACTGACAAGTGCACTCGCCCTCTGACAGCAGTGAGGGGAGGGGAGACAGAACACGTATGAAAGTGAGTCCCGTTCGCCCGGCGTGTGCACCAAAGACTGATGCTGGCCCGCGTATGCTTTCGTGTCTGCAACTGCTCGTGACCACCACCAATCACTTCACGTGCTGACAATAGCTAATCACCGCGAAGCCACGGCGAGCAGATACGGCAACAGTAAGAGCAGAAAGAGAAAGAGAGAGAAAATGAGGAAGAAAGGAGGTACTCGAGAGTCGTTTGTGGTGCTGTATGCGATGCATGCCTGACAGCTCTCAAAGAAAATGTGTGTGCTGGGGGGGGGGTATGGAGCGAACACACACACGTGAGTGGCGCGAAGAGGAAAGGGAAGACGGGAAGGGGAGAGAGCTGTCATCACCCAGGCAGCGCACCATTCACGACCTCCTCGACGAACGGTCCGCAGCGCGTGCTGCGCCACGAAAATGAAGAAGAAAAAAAACGAGTCATGCCGCCGATCGTCAACATGCCTTTTTTCCGTTTCGATTTGAAAACATATTTGCTTTGTTGTGCTTATGCCTCAGCCAGTTACGAATCCGATGTGCACGTGCAGCGCTGCCGGACCCTGTCGCTATCCTCGCGATTCGCGTGGAAGCGCGAAGACGTGGTGAACGAAAAAAAAAGAAAGCAATAAGAAAGAAAGAGTGAGCGAGGTCCACTTCACCTCGAGTCCTGGGTGGCTCTCTCACAACGGGTTGAGAGGCACTAGACCACCGAAAACAGCAACGACAGAGAGAGAGAAAGGATGAGAGCCGCTCAGGGCACCACGCTGCTTCCCCCCTCCCCTCTTAGCGAACAGTGCCAGCAACAACGGTTTACGATACTGGCCGCAGAAGAAGAATCTCCCACGCACACATACCGCCAACAAAGACCAACAACAGCACAGCACGGATAGCTCCCTTATTCCGTCTTGCGCCATTGCGCTCACTGATGAGGCGTGCGTGGCTTGTGCAACGGGCTTGATCTTGCCTCGCATCCACTCTTCAAACAAACAAACAAAAAAAAACGAAACAGAAAAAAGGCGAAAAACAAACAAACAAAGAAAACCGATGACGCTCGAGAAGCGTGTGCACGTTTACTCTTCCCTGCTTAGCGTGTGTGCGGCGGAGAAAGAGTGAGAAAAATCACGGAAGTAAAACATGTAAGACAGTGTGAGAGAAACAGGAGTGGAAAAACAAAAAGAAGCGAATACAACAAGAAAACGTGCGCACATCGTTCAGGAACAGAAAGACAGGCCATCATCCGTGTCGTCAACGACGAGTCTCACCAGTGTCGTACCGGTCGCGGCTGGGGAAGCGACGGACCGCCCATAAAAGCTTTCCCACGCTACACAACGATCGTCAACGTACCGCAACATGATGAATTGTTGAACGAAGAATGAAAACAAAAAGAAGCGTTCTCTCTCCCCCCGAAGTGCTCTCATCACAAGGTGACTGCCGAGAGAGAGAGAGAGAGTTGATAATCGGAGCGAGAGAGGGAGAGGTTGCGCTGGCACATAGAGGCACATCCCAAAGGCAAAAAAATACAAGCACAGAACAACAACAGTGACACCGTGTTATTAAAGAAAGCGTGCGAGAGAGGAAGCGCCAGTGAGTGTGGTTTATGCAATGACAACGCCAACCGCGACGATCGTGCCAATGACACCACCGACCACGCCGAACACCAGCATCAAGACGAGTTGCGTTCGTTCAAGCCACGTGGTGATCGTGCTTAGACCGCGTGTGTGTAGCCGCAGTCGATACAACCCCGGGCACGTGAAGCACAACGTAGAGCTACACAGGCCGCCAAGGAAAGACACGACAGAGACGATACCTGGTACGACAACGGCCACCGCCACGCAGAAAGCGCTGAGCGAGACGCTGACGATAAGGTGATCACGCAGGGGAATGGTCTCCACCTGGTTGTGCTCATGCTTGCGCTCCTGCAGGTACTCGAGCTCATGGGTGAGCCGAGCCTCCTCAGCCGGGTCGATCGGTGGAGGTGTTGAGCCGCGTGCGGACACCGTGCCATACCCTCTCGTCTGCACGGCCTCTGCTACGAGTGGGTCATCGTCACGTCCCACGAGCTGCCTAGGTTCACCGTCGCCATGCGCGGGCACCGCAGCTGTCTTGGCAGTCGCCACCGTCTGGGCACCGCCGTCGTCGTCACCACTAGTCTGGCTATGATGCGCGCCGTGGTGTGCATCCACGATGGCGTGTACCTTCTCCTCGCGATCGACCAGACGGGCGAAGTCCTTCGGCCTCGGCACGTGCGTCGCGGCAGAGGCGGAGCTGAAGCCGTACCACAAGATGAAGATCGAGTCGCGAATGGGGAACAGCAAAAGGACGAACGCAAGATTAATCGGAATGGCGTAGAGGACGTAGCCGACGGCAAACAACGGGTCCACATTAGGATCGTAGTTACTGATGATGTTGTCCTTGACGTCGCGTGGATTCGATAGGTACCCGAAGAGGCCTACTGCGGCGTGAATGCCTGCGGTGACGATCATACTCACAACAGATACCTCGAGCATCGTCAGCCGTCGCATATCCTCCAGGCCGGCGTAGATTTGGAACACGAGCGACTGACAGTCGAACGAGAACATGATGATCGGTAGCGCGAGAAGTGGGTGGTTTCCCCACCACCAGAGTAAGCCACCGGAGGGTGTCAGCCCGTAGTTGGTGACTTCTGACGGCGCACGCGTCGGCGCCTCCGCGTCTAGCGGGACAAAGTAGCGGAACACAATCATGGAAGTGATGACGCAGGTTGAGAAGATGGCCAAAAAAGACGTGATGTGCAGCTTATTGATCTGCGGAATGCACGAGAGCGGCAAAATGATTAACACCCAGAACAGCAAGAGTGTGTGCCGCGACGACGTCAGAAACGGCAAGTAGCGCGTGATCATGGGCTGCAGAGGCTCAAAAAGGTCACCGATGACGACGAGGTAGCCAATGGCGGCACCGGTGTTGTAGAATATCAGCATCCATCGAACAATCTCTTCCGCTTTACGTCCAAGCAGCTCGCGCGTGATTTCTTCGTACGAGTTCAGTCCGAGCTTGTCCACACTCATCACCATGTAGTCCACGGAAACAACCGTCATGTAGGCGACGAAGAATAGGAGCACGGAGGCGGGTATGATGCCCGCATCGGCATATGCGGAGGGCAGCGTCAAGATGCCCGCACCCATGGTCGTGACGGCGAGGCTGAGTGCCGCGCCAAGCACACTACCACTCGATAAGCTGCAGCCCTTCGCCATGCTGACGCACCGGATACAGAGACGAGATTAAACGTGAGAAAAGAAAATCAGGAGAAGAAAGCTCAACTCAGATAACACCGCTTAGAGAGAGAAAAAAAAGAAAACTGTTCAACGCACAGAACGACAAAAACAAAATAAAAGCGAAACGTCAGTAACCTGTTTAAAAAAAAAAAGAGTGCGAGCGTGAAGAGGTGAATCCGACGAGGAGCTCTGCGCAGGTGCGTGTGACACGTGGTGTCCTGTCACCTGCCACCTATTCTTGCCTTCTTCGTCTTCGCTAATGTTTCACTCGCTGGCCCTTTGTGTAAGCCACCTTTCCAACACACACACACACACACACACACGAAGACGAGTCAGAAGGAGGTGCGAAAGAAGGAGGAGCGAATGAGCTGAGTAAGTGGGTGAGTGTGTCAGAGAGAACCGCGAGCGATTGACACGACATGAGCCATCACGAATGAGCCGGTGGCCCCTTCGGCACGGGCGTGAACGATGCTGCTCACAGTGGGCACATGGAGAACGTTAGCGCGCCGACACAGCACGCCATGGCTACGACGGCTTTCCACAGAACGAATGGACTGCCTTGTGGTGAAGGTAAGTCAGACCGCGACTGGACTGTGGTTGACTGCGTAGGCCACTCTTCGGTACACAAGGAGAGGGCAACGGTCAATACGAGGGGAGAAGGATGAAAACAGCTTTTTTTACCCGCTCGCAGAGGAGATGTACGTGAGCACGGTAAAACAAACAAACAAAAACAAGGTGTACTCAAGCCTCAAGGCACTTCCGCCGTCACGTGCCTGAAAAAGAAGAACGTATGAATGAGCTAAATACCATGAACACGATGCGCTCGTTGCCTTTGAGAGGAGGTCTGTGTGTGCTCCTGACGGCAATTGGCATTTTTTCCTGTTTATCAACACGTTCAGGTGCACCTCCATCACACACGTGAGTTGCGGCGGCGCAGGCAGCTGACGACAACGGAGCTGTAAAGGGCGGCGACGTTAACAACAACAACAACGGAAGTAAGCAAACGAAAAAACAACAACAACAACAGAAGAATACTGACAACAGCAACCAACACGAACTATCAGTAAACAGGACCATGCATATCTTCTGCGGCACGACCACGCAAGAGATGAGAGCCCAACCTCAAAAAGAAAAAAAAGGAACCATGCCCACGCCTCACAAAACAAACCAAGAAGAAAAAACAAGTGACAGAAAGAGTTAGTATTATGTTTGTTGTTGTTGGTGTGAACTTGTAAAAAAAAATCAAAGAAACGTAAAACCAAAAAAAAAAAAACGCAGGAAAGGAAGAAACCAATGAATTGGAACACTGAACATCCCCCCCGGCCGACTGCTGCCATGCAACGAGCTTTTTCTTTTTTTCCACCAACGAGTGAACTCAAGTGGAGGTGCGTGCATGTGTGTGGAACCCAGACAGGTGTGAAGCGCCAGTGACGGGAGTGGATCACACACACACACACACACGCGAATGTCCGCAAGTGTTGGCGATGCAGGGGAACAGGGAGCGAGGAGTGAAGGAGTGAGTGAGTGAGTGGCTTGCTCCACCCTTCTCTTCCTTCTCTTGATCTTTTTTTGTTCTTCTCGCGAAGTGGCTCAGGGTAGAAGTTGGGTGTGGTCTTCCCATCGGCACAGCTCCCGATCAAAGCAAAAAAAAAAAACACACCTAAACAAACGAACATACGAACAAAAAAACCAAATACAGTCTTCAGCCGTGACGAGTCGATCACGAGCACAAAGCAGCGCTCCACGCGCGCGCGCGCACCGATGCCTCTTGTGCCCTCTCTCACCTGCTCCCCCCCGGCTAAGCGACGAACCTGGACTGTCCTCCCCTTTCCGCTCGTCCGCGCGATTCGCAGGTGCCACCGTCACATGAAGAAGACAAAGATGGACACCGCCGTTCCCAGCGCGCCACCCACAAGACCGAACGCGAGCATCGACCACATCATCGCACGACCCCACCAGCCGGTGCTCTTGGCCAGTCCGCGCTTCTCCAGCTGCCAGCGGTAAAGCGATGGGCAGGTGAAACAGAGGGTAGAGCTGCACACGCCGCCGAGCAGCGTGACGACGGAGACAATGCCAGGAAGGACGATGGCACCGGTGATGCAGACCGCATTGAGAGCCATAGTGACGATGAGGTGCTCGCGGTACGGAATAACCTCCTCCTCGTTGCGCAGTTTCTTCTGCGACTGAACAACCTCTAGGTCGCGCACCAGGTAGGGGCTCGCCAGGTTATCGCTGTCAAAGCTGCATGCGCTATCTCGGGCCGGCGTGCAGAGAGATGAGCGGCGCACCGCGGCGTCCGTGCCGTAGTTGGGGAGGCTCTGCCGCGTCGTATTCCCATCCGACAGCGCTGGGGCTTGGGGCTTGACGGACTCGCTCAGTGATGGCACGGGACGCGCCGTGCTGTGATGGGGCAGCACCATGCTGAGATTATGTGGTGTGCCTGCGAGAGAGTGAAGCACGTCCTTGCGCGCATCTGGCTTGACATCCAGCAACGCCTCCAGCTTCTCCTGCTCGTCCACAAGCTGCGTGTAGTGTGCACGCTGTGGCACGTGCGTCGCGGCAGAGGCGGAGCTGAAGCCGTACCACAAGATGAAGATCGAGTCGCGAATGGGGAATAGCATGAGCACGAACGAGAGGTTAATCGGAATAGCGTAGAGGACGTAGCCGACGGCAAACAACGGATCCACATTAGGATCGTAGTTGCTGATGATGTTGTCCTTAACGTCGCGTGGATTCGACATGTACCCGAAAAGGCCCACTGCGGCGTGAATCGCGCCGGAAACAATCAAGCTGACGATCGATACCTGTATCATCACCCGGCGTCGCATATCCTCCAGGCCGGCGTAGATTTGGAACACGAGCGACTGACAGTCGAACGAGAACATGACAATCGGTAGTGCGAGCAACGGTTGCTTGCCCCACCACCACATCAGCGCGCGGCTGTTGTCGGCCGCCGTCTGCTCCATCGTACCCGATGCGTCAGGACCATCTACCTGCAGCGGGACAAAGTAGCGGAATACGATCATGGATGAAATGACGCAAGTGGCGGCGATCGCCAGCATCGAGGTGAAGTGCAGTTTCGTGATCTTTGGAATGCACGAGAGCGGGACAATAACAGATATCCAAAACGCAAAGAGCGTGTGCTTGGACGTCACCAGGAACGGAAAGACACTACTGATCATCGGCTGCATGGGCTCGAAAAGGTCGCGAATGACGACGAGATACCCGATCGCGCTGCCCACGTTGTAGATCAACAGCATCCATCGGATGAGCTCCTCCGCTTTGCGCCCGAGCAGCTCGCGCGTGATTTCTTCGTACGAGTTCAGTCCGAGACGGTCGATGCTTTGCACCATGTAGTCGATTGACACGACAGTGATGGAGGCGACAAAGAGAAGCAAAAGAGATGTGGGAATAATACCGGCGTCGGCGTACGCGGACGGCAGCGTCAAGATGCCCGCACCCATGGTCGTGACGGCGAGGCTGAGTGCCGCACCGACGACACCCGCACCCTTGGACACCATCGTGCTCGCGTGTGGCTGTGCCGCTTCTTTGATTCAACTGCTCTCCAACAACAAGAACCGATACAGAGAAAAAAATGCAATCCAGCAAAAGAGGTCACGAGGAAAGAGGCGAGTGCGAAGTGAGTGCGAATTGCGTAAGGAACGGTCAATGAGAAGAGAAAACAAGAAGAGAAAAAAAGTGCAAATCAACAATTGCTGATTGCCAATCACTGTGGGGAGAAACGAGAGAGAGAGAGAGAGAGAGGGTGTGAGACACAACACCGACAGAACAGTCGCAACTCAGTGTCGCGACCGGTGACCAAAAAAGAAAAAGGAGTAATAATAGTAGTGCTCCCTCACTACTATTACTGGAGAACACTGCGCGAGTGATACGACAGGAAAGGAGAGAAGAAGAGCTGGAGAGAAGTACACAAAAGAGTTGCCAGTGTCTTTCGTGGTATCTTCAGCTTCAGAGATTCTTACCCTTCTGTGAAAAAAAAAAGAAAAATCCAAGACCGAAGAAAAGGAAAAGAAAAAGATGTTCAGCCTGCTGCTGCTGAGGGAGAGAAGTGAATAGGCACGTGTGTATGTGTGTGTGTGTGTGTGGGAGAGAGAGAGGAGGTGGCTGAGAAGAAATGGTCCATAGGCGTGGGCAGGGTGCGCGGGGCGAGAACAGAGATGGACGATACCCGCCCATACAGACCTACGATGCACACCACCGACTGAAGCGGAGGATGGTCGTACGCGGAAAACGGGAAAGCAGTCGCACAAGGGACCGTTCGACGACAACATGAGGCGACTCGGTGCTTCCGGCCGCCGCCGTCTACACCGTGGAAAGGACGCACGTTGTACAGTGCATGAACAGGTTCTTGTGTGCGTGTGTGTGAAATGTCAGCCCAATGCCATCAAACAACAACAACAACAACAAAACGTGTCAGGGCGCCAGAGACGCAAAACAAACAAAAGAAAAGTATCTTGAAGAACAACCACATCTATTTTTCTTCTTCCACCGTTTCGTGTTCTCCTCAGACAACAGGAGGAACGCACATGGTTGGTGCACACCCAACGACGCACTACTCCTCGAAAAACGTTCTTCTATTTTCTTTGTTTTTGTTTTTGTTTCTTCCTCTTCTTCATCGTGCTACTGGTCTTTGAGATCTTTTCTGCTTGGGGCCGCTCGGCTCTTGGCTTTCCTCGACGCCCGCGGCTCTGCAAGCTGCTTAGGTCGGCTTTCCTGCGATACCGGCGCCACCGCCACCGCCGCCGCTGCTGCCGCCGCCGCTGCCGCTGCGTTGCGCACCTGCTTCGTTGTTTTCTTCACGCCGTGTGATGTCATGTGCCGCTTCGCACTGAGACGAGATCGTCGACCGCGGCCGCGGCTATCTGCGCTCACCTGCTTAGCCTCTCCGCGGTCGCGGTAAGGCAGAGGTGCGGCGCCGGCGTCATTCGGCGTCTGTGAGACGGTGCTGTCCCCACCGCCGCCTGAATCTGGGTGAGCGCGTGCGGTGGCCGTGCCTGACGAGGGGGATGGTTGGGGCGGCTCTTCTGTCGCGCGTGTGGTGCCCTGGCGCGAGCGCCTGCGAGACGTGGAGGTAAGTCGCAGCCGCGCAGGGCCGTCACCGAGCACACCACGCACATGCCGCCTACGTGCTACTTGCCCGGTGAGTCGTCGCGCCGCTGCTGCCGCCGCTGTGCCACGACGCGAAGGTCGGGCACCGAGGACGCTGCTGTGGTCCTCCACCGGTGACGATGAGGCCGCACCACTAGTCGCGTGTGGCCCCACAGGACTGACCAGCGGTGGCGCGGACGCGGGGAATGGTGCCGGCGCGGTGGACGGCGTCGGACTCACGTGCGACAGAGACGGCGGCGACTGAGCGGACATGGGCGGCTGGTGTGGATACAAGTGAATACCGGAGAAGTCCATCGTCAGGCCACTCGCCGCGCTCGCACGGTTCGCGTCCAGCTCCGGCTTGGGTGCGGCGCCAAGAACGGAACTTGATGCCGCACCACGTTCGCGACCACGGTGACGCAGCCGCTGCGGCGACGACGGCTGAGTGCCCTGCGCAAGGTTGTTCGGGCGCGGGTGGTAGAAGGGTGCACCTGCGCTTGCCGGACCTGCGCCTTCGCCTCCCCGGGCCGGTCCACCACCCATCCCCGACAGCTGCATGCCGGAGAAGATGGTCGTCAGCCCCGAATGCGCCGCCGCCGCCGCCGTCGTCGTCGCGATCGGTGGCGCAGCGGGCACAGCAGGCACCGTGGCGGGCATCGATGAACCCACCATGGGCACCATCACGACCGGCGCGACCGTGGCAGGCGCAGGGGCGGGCATCGCAGGCATGCGGTGGAAGTTCATGAACGCGGTGGAGGCGGCCGATGCATTCGGGTCGTACGCCATCGACATGACTGTGACCGGCTGCTGCGGCGCGTAGGCGCCAGGTGGACCGCCACAGCCGCTTGCCCACATCGGCTGCTGGGCGGGGAAAGCCATGGCTTGACTGTTGCTGCCAGGCTGAAAATAGGCGTGGCTGTTGGTGCCGTAGCGGCGGTGGTTGACCCCCACTGGCTGCGAAGCCGCTCCACCGGATACATCACCGTGTGTCGCGGCGGTTCGTCGTGCCTTGTGCTGCTGCTGCTGCTGTGGTGACGCGGCTGTGGAGGGACGCGCGGCCTCTTGCTGTGAGCGCCGGTACCTTTCATTTTCGCGTAAAAAGTTGCGGTGATCGCTCATCTTGGCCACGCCACCAACCGCCACGGACGCGAGAGGCAACGGCTGCGTGGCGGCGCCGGTCACTCCGCCGCCGCCACGCCCCCCGCCCCCACCGGCTCCCCGCCGGACGACGCCCGGCCGCTGGCCCCAATGCGGCTTGGTCATCGCCGTGCTGTAGGACGGCGGTGGTTGGGAGGAGGGCATCTCAGCATGCGCACCGAGCACGGATGATGCTGGCGGCACCCCCTCGCGGCGGCCGCGACCACGCAACGACGCGGACTGACTTGCACGGCGACCCCCACCCCCACGGCCGCCACCCTCGTGCGATGCGGCGGAGACGAGAGACTTGTCGACGGCGTTCTCGGGCGTGGCGTCAGAGGCGACGCCGACCACATCCGGTGGTGAGTGCGGACGTGTGCCGTCCGCCAGCGCCGCCCGAGAAGTCTGCGGCGTGAAGCTCGAAACAAACGGAGACAAACGGAAAGTACCGGCCGTGGCGGCCAGCGGTGACACGCCGCTCTCCCCCGCGCGTGGTGGTGCGGGAATGAGCGGCTGCGAGTGCGGCTCTGGGCTCGGCTGGTCGTGGTATGTGTGGTGAGCGGGCTCGTCGCCTTCCGCCGTTGGGTGTGCTAGCTCAGCGGGGTCTTCCCCCTCCGGGTGCATCTGTGAGAGGTGCGCCAAGTTTGGTGGTGGCGAGACGGAGTCTTGCGCGTCCACCTCGTCAACGCTTGCCTTCACGCGACTCACGCTCGAGGGGAGCAGATGACCTGATAGAGGCTGGCTTGGGAAGCTCCGCGGCGGCTGCCGTGGGACGTCCAGTGCACTGGCCACGCCCAGTGCTGTGCGCGTCGGCTCCACGCTGCGTTGGCTCGCGTGCGCCGAGGCGGTGATGGCGGCGGGTGGCGCGGTGGCATTAACCGCCTTCATGCTCGCCGACGAGCTGCGATCGCCGCGCAGACGGTGCGACAACTTGGCCGCCTCGACCCGTGCGTGGAGGGCGTTGTGCCAACGAAGCACAGCCGCCTCTGCGGCTGCCGGCGCGGTACCAGTGATGAAAGGATGCTGCAACAGCTCTGTGGGTGTGGGACGGACGTCGGCGTCCATGGCAAACATGCTGGCCAGGAAGTCCATGAACAGCGGCGTGGGGGTGACCACGTCAGTGTATCGCACCTCGACGTCCGCATCGGCTTCTCTGTGGTCCACAGAGGGACCTCCCTCCTCGTCTCTGCGGGTGACGCGGTGTGCGTCTGGATGCGGGTCCGTGTCCGCGCATGTGAACGACTCACGGTGTGCCATCGAACGACTCCCGCCGCTGCCGTCGCCGCGTGCGTCCTGCGGACTACTCGGCACCGAAGGCATACCCATCAACGGCCCCTCTCCAGGCGCACTGACGCTTGACAAGGGGCTGATGCGCGGCGTTGGTGCGTAGCGACCGCGGGGAGTCACTGAGTGCGGTGTGGAGGCGGAGTCTGACCACGACCCTCGACGACTACCGTCGCCGCTGTCCGGCTGATTGTCCCCGCCGTCTTGTGTGTTGCCCTGCGAACGCCCTGCCCGCCTCTTCGCGCTCTCCTTGCGCCTCTTCTGCGCGAGCTCGGCCTCCTCTTCAGCCGCCAGAGCCGCGCGACACTGATAAATGTCGTTGAAGGACGGGCCCTCCTCGACGTGCTGCCCAATGTAGTAAATCACCTCCAGCGGGCTCGCGTCACGCACCTCCCGCCACGGCAGCACGCCGCCTGTCGCCATCTCAAACACAATGCAGCCAAACGCCCAGACATCAGAGGCGGTCGTCGTCACCTGCGTGCGGATGAGCTCAGGGCTCATGTAGAGGGGTGTCCCGCAGAGCGTCGCACCGTGCGCCGCATCCTGCGTGCCGAGAAGCTCGTCAACCACGTCGTCCACGCGATGGACACTGTTACTGCCCTCAGCATTCTCCGCAGCCTGTCGGCGTATACGTGTCGTACCGAAGTCGGTGAGCTTCACCTCGCCTCGCTCCGACACCAACACGTTGGCGCTCTTTAGGTCACCGTGAACCACACGCATCTTCGTCAGGTACTCGAGGCCTTCGAGGATTTGAATCGAGTAGAGCCGGATCAAGTTTTCATGGAAGGCGCCGAAGGTGCGAATGAGAGCCTGCAGTGAACCACCACCAACGTACTCCATGAAAATACACAGGCCCTTGTGCTCGACGTGCTGGAAGCCAAGACACCGCACAATGCGCCGGTGATGAAGCTTTGTCAACGCATAGAGCTCGCGAAGGTGGGAGCGGTGCATCGCTGGTATGGGTGGTGGCGCCGAGGCAGTCGCACTTGCGCTGCGCTCGTCACCGCGTACATCGTCTTCGTCCTTGTCGTTGTCCTCAGCAAACGGCCTCGTAAACTGTCTTGGCAAGCACGTCTGGGACACGTCATCTTCATCCTCTTCCGCCGCAACTGCAATTCGCGTGTCATGATCTCCCTGTGGCGCCTGCATCTCCTTCTCCGGCGAGACCAATGCGCGCCCGAGCGTGTGGTGGTCACGACTACTGCCCCGGGGAAACGACTCTTGCTCACAACCGCGCTCTTCGTCGTACACTGCACCGGCTTCTGGTCTCGGCGAGATGGTTTGGAGCGGACTGTGACAGCCGAGACTGACGTCGGACATTGTGAGCAGCGTGTTCTCGTTCGACTTGACCTCATCGTGCTGCACAGGCGTGCGATCGGGGCTGTCCCCGCCGGCGCCACTGCCGCGCCCGCGCCGACCTTGCTCCCCACGCCCCGTTGATGACGTCGTGGGATGGCCCCTCTCCGCGCGCGAGAGGAACGGCATGCCGTTCGTCTCTTTCAGCACTTTGATGGCCACCATGAGGCTCGTCGCGACGTCAATGCCGCAGTACACGTCCCCACTCGCACCGGCACCAATGCGCTGGCCCCACTGAATCTTGCGCGTCGGTAGCACACGATATTGCGCGACCCCACCTGCCGCCGTCGCCGTGGACGAGACGGCCGACGCTGGCACCGAGAGTGGTGTCGCGACGAGGCTGCGGTTGAGCGTGTCGTCGGCGGCAAAGGTGTTTGGCGTCGTGAAGCGCGTCAGTGTACCAGCGGAGTGATGCGGGGTGAGCAGCAGGTGGTCTTCCTCGCCCGATCCGAAGCTCCCGACAGCGGTGGCGCCTGAGACCGAGGCCGTGTGCTGCCGTGCGGGGACGATGAACGCCGAGTCCGACTTATCCAGCAGCGCGACGTAGTCACCAAACGTCGCACGCCCCGCACGAGAGAGCGAGGTGCTCGCACTAAGACGGCGCTTACGGGCGAGGCGAGGGACGGGGCCGAGCGGCACAGCATCTTGTACCCCATCCTCATCCACCGACGACGCTGAGGCGCCGCATGCTTCTTCTTCGCGGGTGCCGCCATCTCTTGCTGTCCCACTGGCTGGCACAGCGTGACCGGTGACCTCTCCACCGACCCGCGCCTCGTTCGCCTCCTCAGGCTCCTGCCTGGTGGACGCAGGCATGTGCAGCGCAGTCATCTGGTCAAAGTGATCGTCCGCACTGGGGATCACGATAGGCGGTGACAGCATTCCTGGACTGGCTCCTAGCGACGCGGGCTGCGTCGCGGCAGACGGCGTGGTCGACATCATCTGCGCGTGTGAGCGGCCCAGCGGCGCGGGCAGGGGTGTCGCCAAGCCGCTTTCCGCAGGACCAGCCGTGGGCTGTTGAGTTAGCGGAGGGATTTCCCAGCTGTCCATGCCCATCACTGGCGTCGCGAGAATGGTTTCCTGCGACGGTACGGTGTGCAGGTCTGTCGCGTGCGGCGCGTCCGCCGTCCACGCCAACGCTTGCCGGTGCGGCAGCGGTGGTGGCAGCATGACCGGTGTCGCACCGGTCATGGACAGGGCATGGCTTGTCATCTCGCCGGAGCCATCTGCACCACCAGCAGTCGTTGTCGCGGCAGTGGTGGTGATCTCGCGCAGAATAGCCGCCGAGCGCGGCGAAATGATAATCCCAGCAAGTGAGTCCGGATCCTCCGTCGAGGGAAGCGCACCGGCCATGTACACCTGACACAGCGGCGCACGGCGAGAACGTGGGTCGGCGCTGTCTTTGCCAGTCCCACCCCCGACGTGCGCGGTGTCTTCGTCGAGTGCCTCTTCATCAGGCGCACACTGCGGAGCGGCGTGGCCCTCGTCGCTGCTCGGCGCTGGCAGTGAGAGCGGGGGTACCAGGGAGGAAGGCGTCGCCGTCATCGCGGTGGTGAACGGAGACAGCACACCGTTCTGCGGCCTAGGCATGTACAGGTGCACGGCCAGCGTCGCGGCGTACTCGTAGGCACGTCCAGAGTGACGATGAGAAGTCCCTTTATCATCCTCGCTATCCTCTTCGTTGCGAAGGTGGTGCGGGCTTGCACCACCGTGAGCTGCCTGTGCCGCTGATCCTGAGGCTGGGGAGGTGCGTTCGTCATCTGGCACGACGTGCTCCGGCGAGGCCTGCAGGGACGGCGAAAGGGGATACGTCGGTCGCTTCCGTTCAGGTGAGGCGAGCAGGGTTTTCGGTGTGCTATCCACCGAGTGCGTGTGGCCAGGGAGGCGCACCAGGCCTATCGTATCACCGGTTCGCAGCTCGCAGCGTTGGCCTCGAGGCACTCGGACATCATTCACGTACGTGCCGTTGGAGCTCCAGTCCGTGATATACACACGCACCACGACGGTCCCGGGACTGCTGTCCTCGAGATCCGCGTCGGAGAAGATAGGCGAGGAGGAGGAGCCGGAGTCGGAGGACACCACCTCTGTGCGCAGCGCGGCCGCATCAAGCGCGGGGGTGCCCTTCCGCTCGCCCGCGCGGGCCTCATTCATGGCATCTGCTGTGCTCTCGCGCCCACCAAACGCACGAGACGGGTGTGGCACCACGGGCGATTGAATGTTGTGCGTGGCTGGCACAATGACACGACGCCGTCCGCGTCCTCGTGACCCCTCCATCGACGGCTGAGTCGTCGTCGTCGTCGTCGTTGCCGGCGTTGACGACGTGTCACCGCCGTGGGTGTCGATCACGCTACCCAATGCCCGCCGACTCTGCCGCACAACGTGCACCTCCATCGTGATCTCACAGTGCATTCGACTGATAGACTCGCTGTTAAGGCAGAAGTCGGTGGTGCTATCACGTCCCACGCGGATCGTTGGCTTCGCGTACTCAAACGTTCGAGCCTCTGTTTCAGAGTACAGCATCATCCAAGAGTCTCGTGCGCGAATGCCACTCAGCGCCTGCAAGTGCTCTAGCTTATCCACACGCCGTGCGATGAGGTGAGAAGAGGTGAGGCCGTACGCCACGCCAGGGCTTCCAGGTGCGCCGCCGTCCATCGCCTCGACGGCGTCACGGTCCCAGAGTGGTCTGAGCGGTGGAGGGCCGTGGTGGCCAGCGGAGGTGGTCAGACTTGACATGCCGAGTGTGTGTCACAGTAGCAAACTGTGCCGACGCGCGTGCGATGACCAGTCACACTCACGAGCAGACTTGGCGTCTGAGAGAAAAAAAAAAGGGAACGCGTGAGACGGAGGAAGAAAAAACAGTCCAAATCCAACCGACCGAAGCAAACCGGAAGCAACTAGGCGTATGCGTATGCGTATGTGTGAGAGAGAGCGAGAGAAAGAACGAAACCAAAAAAAAAGGAGAAAACAATGTACGCAAAACAAAACGCTGCTAAAGAGGTCTGACCATGAACACGGGGATGGCTGCGTGATGGGATTGCACGGAGCACACACACACCTTGCAGGTGTGAAGCACGCCACAGCAGTGAAACCGTAACAACTCCCCCCGCAATGTCTTCAGGCTGCTGTTATCGTTTCCAAGAACGAAAAGCAAAAAACAAAACAAAACAAAACAAACACAATAACCAAACAGACAAAACAGCAGTCAATGTAATAAAAGACGCACACGAAGGTAAAACCAACACAGAAATGAAAATTATTATCGCCGCTGCGTGCGACGAGCTGAATTGACAAGCGCTGGCAATCACTAGGAGACTTAGAGAGAGAGAGTGTATATTTAATTCTCTGCGCTACCCACAGCAACGAGTTATTGAAGGAAAGTATCAGCCGTTACGCACCGCGGTGGTTCGGCCTCTATCCGACAACACGCAGCTTGCGGTGCTGGCTTTGTCCTCAACCAGACAAAGACGAAAATAAAAAAAAACTACTTCTGAGCGTTGACGAAGGGAGAAGCGACGTACAGGCAGGATTGATGGAGAAATTGAGGAGGTGGGGGAGAGGTTCGACGAATGCGTGCAGAAGGGACAGCTGCTTCACAAACAAGGAAGTAGAGTGGCGCACATGATGGAAGACGACAGTGCTGTAGCACTGGAAGAGGAAGGAAAAAAAAGAAGGAGCGCGTCTTCACTGACGTGCACACACGCACACGTGTGCGAGCAGGGATTGAAGTGGCCGGGTTCCGTGCGCAGCCACGAGATCTTGCCAAGGAGAAGCTGCACACAGTTTTTTTTTTTGCTGTGTTCCCTTTCACCACCATCATTGGTTTGCTTGCCATGGAACTTGAGGGTATTGTCGCACATCGCCAGCGCCGCCCCGCTCTGCGGTTGACTTCACGGGATTAACCAGTCACTGCCACACGCAAGAAATAACAACATCAGCAACATCAACGTGCTTCGTAGAAAAACGCAGCCGTCGGACGAACGGCGGCCACCACCACGCCCTCGAGCAACAACGAGGGCCACACCCATACCACACCCGTACACACACAGGCTGCAAAGGCAGACGCTACAGCTTCCGAAAAGGCTCGTACGCGGGCTCCTGAGCGTAGTGGTACTCTACGTCCCTTGGCACCTCTGGCTCGATCTCGAGTGGCAGCAAGCCGCGTTTCTCCCACTCACCGTGCCGCACCGCCTCGCTCGCGTCGTACTCAGCGCGAAACGTTGGGTCGTTGTGGAGGTCAAAGATAAGCTGCTGTCGGGCCAAGGCGCGCTTCTGGAGAGCAACGTACGCCTCCCACGCCTCGCCCTCCACACCAGTAAGCGGGGCGGCCGCGCGCACCTCACCGTGCTGCGTCTCCAGTCGAGCGGCACACGCCTTGGTGAGGTCCTCGATGCGGTGCGCATCGACAAACGGGAACCCCGCACGCTCCTCCTCCGTCGCGTCTGGACTGAACTCAAGCGCATCAGTAGGACGTACGACGGGAGGGTACTCGACCTGCTGAGACTTGAGCTGAGGCACGTCGAGACCAAAGGCGGGCTCGTACGCAGGTACGGGTGGTGTCAACGTCGGTCGGCGGTAGTGATCGGGCGGCTGCGCTGAGTTCAAAAGAATGGCCTCTTCCAACGTTGCCTCAAGACCGAGCTCGCGAATCGCTTCAAGGGCCTCGCTCATGCGGGCACCTAGACGACTCAAGCGTGCTTCGAAGGCGGCGTCGTTGACAGCGGCGTAGCGGTCGTATGCCTGTGCGAGCGCGCGCTCTTGGTCGACGTCGTGTTGACGCTTGCGGCCACCGTCGTTGACGTGGTTCTTTTCATAAATGTACTCCATGACGGCCTGGGCCCACTTCTCATCGCCACCGACCTTGCCAGCGCTCGCCATATAGCCCGCCGCGGTCTGCTTCTTCTGTCGGACAGAATGCGTCACATGGCTGAAGCCTCGCCTCGACACCCACGTCGCCGCTGATGACGGTTCTGACGACGCACTCACAGAGACGCAAGCGAGCAGGGGCACATGTACGCTGCGGCACGACGCCGCACGCCGCACCAGCAAGGAGGCACTCATCGACATACTCCGTAAAGCACTAGTGCGCAAAAAATGATGCGGGCACCGCGAAATGGAAAAAAAAGAAAAGAGGGTAGAAAGGGAGGAGAGGTATGTGAAGGGGCACGAGATGAGAGTGGGGAAAGCGAGTCGGTAGGACCGCAGGTACAGTAAGCGAGAACGGCCCGCTCGGACCCCTTGCGCGTCCCGAAACACACCTTGCGTACAGGCGTACATGCGTGTGTGTGCGTGGGGGGGGGGGTGCACGCTGGTGACGGGGAAAGGAGAAAGAGAGAGAGAGAGCAACGGACGACCTCGCTGGCTTACCGGCCAATGTTCTGTCACTCACATGACGCGCGTGCGCATGCCACGGAGACACTGACATGGTGCCGCTATCCCTTCCTACGTACGTACACAGTGCGGCTTCTTGGTAGGCCTCCGCAGTGGTGTTTCAGCCGCACTTGCTGGGTCATCTTAGTTTTCTTTTTTACAGCACCTCGTTTTGACACTTTCTTTTGTGCACGCCTGTGTGCGCCTTTCGCAAGATGGTGAGCAACCACAGACGACAGTGCACGACAGACGCCATGTATGAAGTGGCACCTGTGTTGGAGAGAAAACAACAACAACAAAACAACAACAACAACACACACACCGAACGGTGCCACACGCCACACACGGAAGAGGTAGACAGCACGGTATCAACACACTATCTCGTTTCTGCCTTCCCGACATTACGCTTGCGGCAACTGCGCTGGTGAGCGAGCAACAAACAACAACAGCATAAAAAGCCCAACAACACGTCAACGTATGTCACGTATCCACAAATAGAAATAGGAAGAAAAAAAAGAGAGGAAGAAAAACAAGACACACACACACAACACTCATACGCACACTGTGCATTATACACGAGATATTCGGTGATAACCACCACGCAAACGACTTGTCGCGGCTTTTTTTTTTTAAAGCTTCGACGACACCCTCGTGGACGACCCACACCTCGTTCACATCACATCTACCCCAAGAGAGAAGGAAGTGGTGTGAGTGCGAGAGTGGGAGTGGTACCCACTGCACTGCCCGTGGTCTGCCACAACATGTGGCCGGTAGTCATCGCAGGCAAGCCACGCGAGCAACGAGGTATCACGGCGATGCGGCCTAAATGCGCCACAACAGCACTCACGCATTTATGTGCGCGAACGTACGTGTGTGTGTGTGTGTGTCCGTGAGACACTCGACTCCACAGATGGAATGTGTCTTAGCTTGCCTCGCGATCAAAGTTTCCGGCCTGCGCGGTCTCTGGCACCTCCTTCTCGATGGTTTGCTGAGCGGAGCGGCCTTCACCGTTGGTGGCGACACTGGGCTGGTGCGCGACGTTAACTGCCGAGGCCGATCGCTGCTGCAGCAGGCCCCGCTCACTTTGGAAGCGGACGCTCTCGTCGTAGATGGCCTGCTTCACGTCTGTCGTCGTCCGCTGTGCGTGCTCGTCGAAGCTGAAGAGCTTGTAGGACACGCTGTCATCCGCCTCGTCGTGCAGAGCCTCGAGGAAAGGGTGCCGCATTGCCTCCAGCACGGTGATGCGCTTATTCGGGTTGAAGACGAGCATGCGCTGCAAAAGGTCGAGGGCCTCTGGCGACGCACCGCGGTACCGTGCGCGCCAGTCTGGTGCAGGTCGGGGAGACTTGCGGCGGAGGTACTTCTGCGCCGCCTCAGAGCCGACGGAGGCGATGTCCTCGGCGGACGGCGTGCCGATGACATCGACAATCTTGTCGAGCTGGTTCACCCTATCCTTGCCTTGGAAGAGTGGCTTGGAGCCAAGGAGCTCGCCGAGGATGCAGCCCACGCCCCACACATCGATCTGCGCCGAGTACCGGCGATCTTCCATGACCAGCTCAGGCGCACGATACCAACGCATTGTCACGTAGTCGGTCATGTACTCTCCCTGATCCTTCTCCTCCTTCGCCAGACCAAAGTCACAGATCTTCAGATCGCAATTGGTGTTCACAAGGATGTTCGCGGGGGTGATGTCGCGGTGTATGACACCCGCGCTGTGAATGATGAGAAGCGCACGCAGCGTTTGGTAAATGAAAAACTGGATGTGGGCCTCCGTCAACACCTGCCCACTACGAAGCACCTGCTTGAGATCCGTTTCCATGATATCCATCACGATGTAGAAGTGCTCGAAATCCGATGGGCTGATCGGCGTGAGAATGTTCTGAAGACCAATGATGTTCTCATCGTGGAAGTGTGCGAGGAGCTTGATCTCACGGAGAATGCGCTTGGCCAGCACCACTTCATCGAAGATCTCCTTGTTGACACGCTTGATGGCGACGAGGTTGTTGTTGTTCTTCACGTCGCGAGCACGGATGACGACGCCGTAGGACCCTGCACCGATGATGCGCTCCAGCACATACCGATCATCCAGCTTGCTAATTTCTGCTTGGAGATCCTGGATGGACTTGACGGAGTTACCAGACATGGCGACGATAGTGACGGTGTGTGTGCGCGCGGTTGCTGATATATACTTTTGTGTTCTTTAAGAGGGTGGCGTGGATGTTGCCTTCTTTCGCGGACTTGGCTGTGCTAGTGGGGGAGGTGGGACGGTAGATGTATAAAGAGAGAGAACTGTGTTTTTAGGCAGCCACACCCGCGAGCAAGAAACAAGCTGAGGATTGAAGGAGGGGGGGGGAGGCCAAACGCAGTACTCACGTGCGTGGAACGGTACCAGCGGAACAACAACAAAAAAATAATAAACAAAGCAAAAACAGAGGAAGTGCAGACACAGAAACGACGACAGTAACAACAGCCGTGTGTCAGATGGTGGGGGTGGTGGGGGTCAACCAAATAAAAGGCAAAGAAGAAAAAGAGAAAGATAAACGGAGTGCTCCTTCCGAGCGGTCGAGTGTAGATTTGCGGAGGAGAAGGGTGAAAGGGGCGAGGGCATGAATGGATGGACGCAAGGCACGCGACTGTGCCCTCACACACTGACAAGGGGTCGTGAGAACTCAGGTGAGACACACACGGGCATACGCACAACAGGCTGTTGATATGGGGCACGAAAGGTGACACCAGTGTTCCGTCGTGTTAGCCGTGTACACGGAGAATGACACGCGACTGTGATTTCATTCTCTGCGAACACCCAGATCGGTCACATCTGCGCAGCACTTTTCTCTTTCTTATGCTTGTTTTGTTTCTGCGTTTCCAGGTGCTCCTTCTCCTAGTGATGGGCACCTTCCAGATCTTCTCATGAAGAGGAATAGAGAATCAAACAAACAAACAATTAAAAACACCCGTGAAGGGAGTGCGTCCCACAGCGTCGTCAAGTGAATGATACAGAATTACAAAACCGAAACAAACAACAACGATCAATGAGGGAACAGTGACGCACACACACACACACACACACATATACACGCAAGCACAAATACATACGTGGTAACCACCACCACGACCGCCACCACCGCACGAACACCGATTCACGCCGAGACGTGGGCAAAAAGGGGAGTTGGATGTCACCACTCAGAACAGCCGCAAGAGGGTCATGACGAGAGGTGCGCGGCAAAGGTAGAAGAGCGAGCGCTCCCGCCACTGCCTGTCCACCGAGCCTTCTTCTGTTCGTCTTTCCCCCGTTTTTTTTTTCTTACTCCTTGCTTCCACTTGCTCTTCACCTCGATACAAGGCCACATCGACCTCAGTCCGAGTCGCTTGAGGAGTCCTGTAGCGGCGGGCGCGGACGGCGAACTGTGCTGGCGCGCGTGGACGGAGGCAGTGTGACGGGCGCCGCGTCGGGTGGACTTGCGCTGCGCTCACGCGTGGTGGGTGGCACGACAGGCACCTCCTCCGGCACCTTTTTCTTCCGCCCGCGCTTCTTGCCTTCGCGCTGAACAGAGTCGTCCGTCTGGACAACGGGCTCATCTTCGTTACCGTCGCCGAACTGCATGAACAAGGGGAGGTCGTTGGCGGCGGCTGTGGCGGGGGCGGGGGCGGCCTTGGGTGTGCTTTTCGGCGATGCCTTCGCCGATGTCTTGGCCGCCGCCTCCTCTGCCACCGCATGCACCTCCTTCGGCGGACTTTGTGACTTGTGCGCTTTGCGCCTTCGGTGGGTGTCCGCGTCGTCATCAGCAGGCGGGGCGGCGGTGGCGCTCGCGACAGGGGTGTCCTTGGCGCTCTCCGGCGACGCATCGCGCGGACGCTTCGCGCCGGCGTGCTCAACGGCGGCGACAGCGCTGCCGGGTGTGGACGTGTCTGCAGGTGCCTCCGTCTTTCGCGGTCGGCCCACCTGCTTGTTTTTGCCCTTATGCGCCGTGGCATCGGCGGGTGTCGCCGCAGACGCGTTCTTGTCGGGGACGGCAGCTGGTGACTTGTTTGTGTTCGCGCTGTGACGCTCCATCACGCGAATCAGCTCATAGTCACGACCAGGTCGAACAATGACATTACCTTCGCTGTCGATGGGCAGGAGCACATCGTGGCTGCTAGAGTCGCGCAACGCCAATACGCCACCGCTGCCGGGTGCGAGCCGCTGCACGCCAAACGCGTAAGACGGGTTGAATAGATTCCGCGACTCCGAAGCCAGCCGGATGCGCAGGTTGCCGATGCGGATGGATGTCATCTCTCTCTTCCGCGTGTTTTTTTTCTCCTTCCTCAGTTGATTTTGGCCGAACTACCTAACTGTCGTATCCAAAAGAGAAGAACAGAACGTAAGAAAATAAGGAGGAGGTTGAGGAGGGCATTGCTGTGCCTGCACGGAGGTGAGAGAGGGAGACGAGCACACGCGAATAGTGGCGTTGGCGACGGCGCAACGAGAAAAGGCCGGGAAGGGGCGAGGTGGAAAAGTGAAACCAGGCGCGCCACTGAATGTGTCTTTTGGCCTGGCCTGTGCCTGCTTGCCCGTTGCGTGTGTGCGCGCACATCATTTTCTTAAGCAGAAGCGACACGATCGCACACTGCGGTGCGATGAAGCACCGAAGCAGAAAAAGCAAACAAAAAATAGAACTCGAGGAGGGAAACCGGAGAGAGAGAGAGAGAGCGGCGCAAAGCCGTGCATGCGCACAACGCATTCACAACGTTCCCACGGGTCAGCTCTCGTTTCCACCCGTCGTCACCGTGCATCGGACCCCAACTTCACCACGCCGGCCATTCACGACAGTGCAACACACCACACGACTGGATGTCCCGCGTGCATCATCACCGTCAGGGAGGTGGTGGTGGTGGCGCTGCCGCTTACGATGCGTCTCCGGCGGGGAAGCATCGGCAGCGCACGGCTCGGCTTCTCTCTCATCGCCGACGCGGCGATGCCCTTGGGGGGCCACGACGAGACCCACTATCGAGACAGCCACCGGCTCCAACAAGAGACGGCAGTCGACAGCCTGCTGCCAGCACGTGCCGCCCAGCGGTCGGGGCAGCGTCGCGTGGAGCGTCGACCACTGGTTCTGCTCAGCAGACTGCTGGAGTTGACCAATGCGCTGATGATCGTAGTACATGCAGCCATTGACGGTGAAGCAGGTGAGGTGAAAAGCAGGGCTGGCTGCGGACAGGGGTGCCGCCGCGAGGTCCAACGCCAGGCAGCACCGCAGTCGTCGGTGTAGCTCGGCAGCGTACCAGTGCGTGGCGTGCGCGAGACGGCTCGCGTTCTGTAGACTCGCATGACGCCACAGAGCCTCCAGCGAGTCGACGACAACGAGAACACTGTGAGGGGGCGACGTGTGCGTCCAGGTCGAAGGCGGCTGCGCGCACACGGGGCGGGAGGGGACCGATTCGGAAGGAGCTATCAGTGACGCGTAAAGCGCATCGAGGCAGTCGAGCAAGGCGTTGGGCTCAGAAATGGGCACGAGGTGCACGTGGGCGACGCAGGCGCGCACGAGCTGAACATCGCAGCGTCCTTCGTCTCCGTCATGAGCTCCGGAGAGGTCCGCCAACGAGGCTTTGCGAGGCGGGTGGGCCCTACTCGCGGGTGGCGCAAGCTGCTGGAAGAACCCTTCCGCCCAGTCTGCAAGCACGGCGTCAGCGGCGCGTGTGCCCTGCGTGGTCGCGCTGACGAAAGAGGACGTGCTTGCGGGGGCGGACACACACACCACGACGTCCCAGCTCCCAGGATGCAGTGTTAAAGACGGCACGGGGGATGCCGACGAGGCACACACGGGGCTGGCGTTGGTCGTTGACGTGGCGAGTCCGTGCACAGCGACCATGTGCCGTGCGTGCGCTGCCACCAGCCGTTGTGCGAAAGTCGTTTTACCACACAGCGGAGGCCCATAAAGCTCGTACAGCCGGCCCGCTTGAAGTCCTCCACACGCGGCCTCGCCAGCCTCGAAACGGGCCGTGCGCACCGCACCGCTGGCACCACCTCCGACTGCCACCGCCGCCGCATGTGAACCGGCGAGGAGCGCGCGATCCAGTGACACATCCCCGCTCGACAAGACCCTCTCGGGAGAGAAGAGGCGCTCGAGGTGGTGGCGCGTCGCGCCCGACGTGACGCAGCGGCAGCCCTCGTCCCCCTTCTGCTCCCCGCCGCCATGACGTGCCGTCTTGCTAGTCGACGAATCCTTCTCCGAGGGTGTGGGCTGTGGTGAAGGTGACAGGGCCACGTCCGTCTGTGGTAGTGTTGCCCCGAACAGGCGTGTGCCGCGGGCTCTCATCTCTGCTAACGACAACGACTCCCATCGCGGGCGACTCCATTCTGCACGCGCCGCTGAGTAACTCATGGGGAGCGGCCAAAAGCGGAAAGAAGAAAAAAACAACAACAAGAAAAGCAAGCCGACAGCGGCGGCGACAGCCACAGCGACACCTGAAGAGGGATGTCGAGACAGGTCGAAAGCAGATACGGGCACGGCAAATGACGGAAAGAGGAAAAGGGGGGGGGGGAGGGAGCCGACCCATTGACAGCCGCGCGCATCCTGTGCACGAAGACAGCGCAGTCTAAACAGTGTGACAACGTAACCACAACTACAAAAAGGCAAAGACAGGTGCGCGAAGCTGCTCGTGATGATGATGATGNATTGACAGCCGCGCGCATCCTGTGCACGAAGACAGCGCAGTCTAAACAGTGTGACAACGTAACCACAACTACAAAAAGGCAAAGACAGGTGCACGAAGCTGCTCGTGATGATGATGATGATGGTCACGCCAAAGCATGTGAACGGCACCTGTTCACGCTGTCGTCCCTTCTTACTGTTTTTTCTTTTCTTTTCTTTTGTTTGTCGCTGTGTGTGTGTGTGTGTGTGTGTGTGTGTGCACAGGAGTGCGTCAGTCAGCCTTCTTACAGGCGGGTGAGCTGGCGCCTTCAGTCTGATTCTCCACACCCAGCGGTACAAGTGCCATGACAAGGCGAGCCACGCTGTACAGCAAGAGATGGGGGAACGGCCACTGCTGGTACGTCACCTGCCAGTCAAGTTGGCTGCACAGGCCTCCCAGCAGCAGCGTGGCGCACAGCACAAGGCACTTGTAGAACTCACCGCGACTGAGGGGGGCACAGCCTGCCTGCGGTACGCTCGCCGAAGGCCCGGGCACGGAGGGGGTTTGTGAGACGAGCGAAACGTAGACGCCTTCCGTCCAGCGCAGAAAGCCTGTTTGGTATCCATCGTCGCGTCTCCGTGGCTTCACCGGCCACGTCGCGGCGACAAGGCCCGCGAGAGCGGTGGAGAGAGATATGCTGAGCCACAGTGGTTGCTCAGAGGTGAAGAGGGGAGCCCCCATCCACAAGAAAAAGAGGAGCCACAGCACAACATCGAGCGCGATGCACGCGCCGAGAGAGGGTAATGTGAACATGCGTGTGCGCGTGCTTGGCGGAGAAGACAGAATATGAGAAGGGAGCAAGAGAACGAATGCACACCACACCCAACGTCACGGCAGAAAGAGGTGTGAGAAAGAGAGAGAGAGTGAGAAAGAGAGAGTGAGAGAGAGAGTGAGAGAGAGTGAGAGAGAGAGTGAGAGAGAGTGAGAGAGAGAGAGTGAGAGAGAGAGAGTGAGAGAGCAACAATGCTGCCTGAGGGGGGGGGGTGCGTCTCATTCAGAGCTGTGCGAGTGTCGGGAGAAATAGATGGGAGCTGGCCCTCATGTGCAGGTGCACCCACCAGAGCACGCACACCCCACACAAACACACGCGCACGTGCTTGCCTACACGCGGAATTCGAGTGCGCCTCACCGACTCCCTCTTTCCCCACTGCTGCTGGCAGCGGTGCTGAAAAGAGAGAAAAGGAAAAAAAAAAAGGTGCAGCTGACGCGCAGAGTGATGTGAGATGGCGACGCACAAACACGCACGGCGTGCGTGCGGTCATGTAGTCTACATGTGCAGGCAGGAGAAGAAAAAGAAAAAAAACAAGCTGCGCGAGAGCTGGACAGCATACCTGGAGACGACAAAACACCCCAAACAACAACGTGCTTTCCGTTCAGCACGACATTCAACAAATAGCAGAGCAGTACCACACACACACACACACACACACACACCACTGAGCCCACGTCATTCCGTTGAGCCTTTATAGCGTGCCAGTGCCTGCCTTAGGGCATCGGACTGCACCGTTTTCAGTTCTTGCTCGAACTGCCCTGCGGCTGCAGCTGATGCTGGTCGTGCGGGGGGCGCGGCAGAAGAAGCCGAGCGCGCACCGGCTGTGCCGGGACGGTCGGCTTTGCTGTGGTGGTGACCTCCACTGTGCCGATGCGCTGCGTGGCCCTCACGCGCACGGCCCACCCGGGCATCCCCCTCGCCGTCCGCGTGGCGCGGCGAGGGCCGTCGAGGGTGCAGCTGGTGTGAGCCGCGTCCGTCCGCCTCCCAACTCCCGCGCCCATCCGTTGCTGCCATGTCGCTGTCATCGTCGCCGGCACTGCTGTTGGCGTTCTCGTAGCGCAGTGCGGTGGCGGTGCCGCTCGGTGGTAGTGACTGCTGTCCGCCGCCGTGACTCCGGCCGCCGGTCGCACCGCGTCTGTTCAGCTGTGATTCGTCCATCGTGCCCTCTGTGGTGGTCGAGGAGGGGGTGAACTCGCCGTCGTAGGTTCCTTGTCGTCGCGCCGCCGCTGCGCGTTGAATGCCGGGGACGTAGGATTCTATCCAGCGACTTGCCTCAGCCCCGTTCAGCATCGGCTGCGGAACCGACTTGGCGTCGGCGAACGCAAAAGAACCGGTGACCTGGCTCGATTCTTCACCATGACGCGTGTGGTTGTGAATTTTGGCGCTTTGGTTCGGCATATCTCGCATCTCCACGTCTGCGCCGGCATCCACTTCCCCTTTACCGTGTGACTTCGCAGCCTTGGCTTTGACCCGCGAAGCGGCCAGTGCACTGTAGTAGACGCGCAACTGCGCATCGTACTGGTGCAGCTGGGCCGCGGTCTGCTCGCCCCATGTTCGGTAAACCTGCAGCTGTGTGCAGCCCTTCACGCTGTGAACGCGGGCCATCTCGAGCATCGCGAAGGCAATGCTGTACTCATCGAGGATGGCCTCGCGTGCGGCACGCTCCGCGCACTCGAGGCGCTGCCGTGCCACGTTCCCATGCGCTGGCACCAGTGGGGCTGTGATGATCGGCCACAGGAAGTAACCGTACAGGGTGTGCTGATACAGAGCGGCCTCGGCAAACAGCGGCAGCGCGCGGCTTGAGAAGTGAAAGTCCTGAAGCAACTGGGCGGCTGCGGCAATGCGATCCCTGCCGCCGTGGTGAACGCTGCTGCTGGTCGCGGTGGTATTGTCGTCTTCGTCGCGAGAGTGAGAAGTGGCGCCGTCCAGTGGTCGGCCCCCGCTGCTGGCGGAGGCGGCATCGTCATCGCACGGCTCCTTGGCCATCCTTGCGCGATAGGCCAGCAGGCGCTCGCGCTCCTCTTCACGGTGCTTACGCTCCAGCTCGTTGACGTGACCCTTGCGGTCCGCCTTGGCAAGCACCTCCTGAGGCGATGGCCTCGACTGTTGTGAACCGGCGTCTGCCCCTCCGTTGCTACTGCGACCTTTACCCACTGCGCCGAGCATGGTTGTGCTCGAGCTGAACTCGGACACCGTGGACGGACCTAGACCAGGCACACGCACTTCGTTGTTCTCAAGTTGCAAGGACACCAGACGACCTCGCGGCCGTGTAGTGCTGAGCGGCTGGCTACTGCTGCCGTGACTGCTCTGCGACATGGCCAGACCCGCCACGCCAGCGTGGGCGTACTCATCGACCGATCCGGTAGTCGTTCCTGCGGTGCGGTGAGTCGGCGAGCTTGTGCTGGGAGTCCCGCCCGAGTTGCCGGCGGCCGCCTGCCGCGCCTGCGCCGCGCGCAACCGATCCTTGTATGCTTCTGCACTGATCGCTGCCGGTTTCGCGTTCATTCTTGGCGTGCCAGGCCCATCGCTGGACGTAGCCAACGCCGCGGTCGCTGGGGCTGGTGACGGAGTGGAGGCTGTCTTCACGCGACCCTCGCGCTCATCGACACTCTTTAGAGGTGCGACACGATCGGGATCCGATGACAGCGGGCAGCCCGTCAGCGCCTCCTCGCCAAGGTCCGGCACTGCGCTGTCAACCACCGAGACCGCTGGTGACTGAAGCGGCCGTACACGACCGCTGCCAGCGTCGTTGCCATCATCGCCATCGTCCTGCTGACCACCGTGACTGAGCGCCTCGCGCAGCCGTTTGCCCTCCCCCACCTCTCGACCGTGTCGATAGCGCACAGTGCCGTTGTTGGTGGTCGTGGTGGTCGGCGACCGCAGCCCCTCCACCTCGCCGCTGTCTCCCCCTCCCTCTCGAGGAGTCTCGCTTCGCGGTTCAGCGGGTGGCTGGGCGGGAGGCAGCGACAGCTTCGGTGCTGACGTGCGGCGGCGCAGTGGGACAACGGTGTCGGCATCGATGGCCGCCACCGAGCCGTGCTGCAGCGCACAGCGTGCGGAATCCTGTGTGTCGTTGCTGCCGTTGTACTCTTCCTCTTCACGCCCCGGTGCGGACTTCTGCTCTGTCACCGCTGCCCCACCAGAGCGCACAGGCGTATCGTAGCCTGCGCGTCCAGCGGCCGGTCCCTCAGCGTCCACAGGCACCGCCGCATCAGACGAGCTTGGCGCACTGTTGACTTGGATCAGTACACCGTCCTTCAGCTGTGAGGCCTGGAAAATCTCGCCCTCGTCCGCCGTCAAGGCGGCTGAGCTGTAGCTCAAAATGTTCGACGTCACGGACACCGCGGCGGCTTCACGACGATCGGCTCGTAAAGCGTACTTGATCGCTAGCCGTGCACGCTTCTCGTGACTCTTGATGGCATCACGCAGCAGCTTCTCACGACCAGCGAGCTCACTGAGACAAATGACGAACCAGTCGCTCCACACGGACTTGAAGAAGCTGTCACGCGCCGTCACGTGCCAGATCGCCCCCGATTGCACCGACTCGCGCATTTCCTTGAGGTACAGCAGACCGTAGCCGACGACCCAGTGCAGCAGACATACCTCGTAGACCTGCGCCATACGACCCCAGATGCTCGCCTCCACCGCCGGCCGCACACGCGTCACATAGTAGTGGCAGAACTGGTACTGCTCACCAAGCCGTTGACGCTCGCGCGAGGCACGCATGACGCGCTGCAGCAGAGAGGCCGATGCGTCGACGGTGTGTGCCCAGATATCGTGCACCTGCCTTGGTGTCAAGGCACTCACGTCGTAGTGCATGGCGGTGAGCTTGAGTCGGTACACGGCCGGCTGACGCACCCAGAAGTGGTACCCACTGAAGCGATAGCGCCTGGCAAGATAGACCCGTGTGATGGCACCGAAGCCGACACGACGAATCTGCTGCGCGGCCTGCTGCCGCCGCTGCCGACGACGCTCCTGCCACGCCGCGAGATGTTCGGCGCACAGATGCTGAATGCGCAGCCGATCGATGAACTGCTTCTGTGCGTCAATTTGCTCGAGGATGCTCAGGGATGTTGCACGGCATTGAAGAACGGCGGCGCCGGTCTCACCTTCCGTCTCGAGTCCCTCCTCGTCCACGTCGGCGGCCTCGTCGTCAGCTTGGCGGCCAAGCGACTGCGCCTGCAGCCTCACCTGTGAGTCTTCTGCGCTCAGGCTCCCTCCACCACCACCTCCTGCACCTGCTGTGCTTGTGGAGGGGGCGCCAGCGACGACGGAGGCTTGTGCCGCAGAGCTAATCGAGGGGAAGACGGAGTCGCCCTCGCCGTAACCACTCAGCCGTTGGGACGGCCTCGACGTGGAAAGATTCGGGTTCAACGAAAGCGGCAGGGGAGGCGAGATGGAAGCTGCAGAGGCCTGTGCCTTGAGACGAGCCACAGGACTCGTTCCCGAGCTCCGGTGGTTGTGCAGCTGCTCGCGCAGGTTGGTCGTCGGGCTCAAAAGACGCCAAGAAAGGCTGTCCGGAAGGGATGGGGAGACGGACGCGTCGGCGGTCCCTTGGTGGGTGCGCGTCAGCACCGTCGCGGTGATTGAGCACAGCTGCGCTGTGATGGCAAGACTCTTCACCACCAGCGCGCGCGCCTGCACGAGGTGGTTACGGTACAGATGCACACACGCCATGTTATTCAGCGCAACGGCGTAATCAAAGACGGGAACCTCCGCCTCCTTGGAGAGCACGTCCGACAGCACCTCCTCCGCTTTAGCCAATAGGGACTCGACAACGGCCTTCTTTTGGCGTCTCTTCGCGTAGAGCTGCTCACCAATGGCAGGACGGGCAATCACCCCACGTCGACGGGCGTCTTCCACGTACTCGAGGAAGAGGAATTGCGATGAGTAGTACTGGTCGCGGGCCTCGTAGCAGTACAGGAAAGCAATGTTGTTCTGCACCGAGTGCAGCGCCTTCTCGACGTGCAAGAGCGTCTCCAGCACCTCACTTCTACTGTGGCGCTGAAGCACGCTGCGACGCACCACTCCGTCGCCGGCGGAGCTCGTGACCGCCCCTATGGCGGACGCCGCTGCGTAGTGATTTCCCTCGCGCGGGAAGAGCGAGGTGGCGATCGGTGTGTCGCGCAGAATGGACGGCCCGAGGGCGTGCATGGCACCACGACGCCTCTGTGCACTTGTCGTATCGGCCACCGTGACGGCCGCCGTGCTATCACGACGCCTCGACGCCGAGCCTGGCGTGGAGAACGCGCCTAGGCCAGAGGGTGGCTTGCTGTACACTGTGCTGGATGTCGTGCTGCGGGCGGCACCGGCGCTGGCTGGTACCGACGACGACGGGAGCCGTCCGCTCCCAGCAGGCAGCGCGCACAGCAGGTCGTTCGCGCTTTTGATGTCCAGGCGAAGGAAACGCAGGTGCCGAGTGAGGATGTCACGTGCGCGGTGAAATTCTTCGGTGGCCGCCACGTGCGTGGTGGGGTCGCGCATGAACAACATGCCCAAATCATTCGCTGCTGCCGCCGCTTCCAAGCTGCTCTCACCGTAGCACACCACGATCAGCTCACGCCGCAGAGCACAGAATGTCATGGCGCGCGAGACGCTCTCCTTTGGTGTCATGCTTGCATTGGGTACCAGCGTGTGCTTCACCAACGATGTGAGAAGTAGGAAGTACAACTCCGCGCACTGAACGGCACGTAAATCGAATGAGCGGTTGACGGCAGTGGTGCTCACACCAGCCAGCACGGCCCCCTGCCCGCTAGCCCCCGACGCACCCGAAGGCACAAAGCCCACGCTGGTGATGGCCCCACCACCGCTACCGCCGTAGGACTGGAAGAAGGTCGCCATGGCACCTCCAGACTGACTGCTGCTAATGGAAAGTGCACTCCCGTGCTGCTGGGCAAGCCGCCCAGGGGAAATGCTCGGCAGGGGCGGTGCCACACGCGCAGGTGACATGAGCGGAGGTGGGGGACTCACCGTATGCGATCGGTCCCGGCCGCTCGGCCCGACGAATGTGTGCTGCGAGCTGGAGTCAGCAAAAGGGTTGCCGCCGGTGGCCGAGACGGTGCTGTTCACGCGACTGCTATTCTCCAGCACGGTGCCCTGCGACATCGGGGCCACAGCGGGGCGAGGCACGACGCGGCTGTTGGCGGGACTGAAAAACGAGACACTGTTCCCTAGCACACTGCCGGACGACGTGCCACTCGAGCCCGTCAGCGTGTGAATGTTTGCGAGTCCACCCGTCAACACATCCAAGTCAGAAACGGCCACTTCCAGTGCACGGCTCACGGCGGGCCCGGCGAAGGTCGTGGCGATGTTCAACAGGAGGAAAATCTTGAGTCGCACAACCTGCCCGTACGCCGTGCTGCTCTTGATGATGGACTCGGCACGCTCGCTAAAGGCCCACCACGCGCGCAGTGCCTCGCGCAAATCGGACTTGCTGTTCAGCAAACACAGACGGTACTGCATATCCGCCTGGAAGGCCGTTTGAATGCGGATATCATCTGCCGAGGTGTTCACCACACCGCGTGCAGCAGCCTCCGCGTTGTCGCTTCCGCGGCGGTCTCCGCCAGTGAAACTGAAACTGCCGCCACGCCGTAGTGGACTCGAGCGGGACCGGTCAGAAGCGACCGTGCCGCTGTCCGAGGTCGGCACAGAGCCGCGGCGGGTGGCGTTGGTGTCTGTCAGTGACCACGCACCGCGACGAATGAACTCGAAGTCCTCACTAAGGGGCCACCCGCGGCAGGCAATGCGAATGTCGGCGGCGTGTAGTTGCACGTAACGTCCCATGCGCGCGTAGTGCAGCGCACGCTCGACACCCATTGAGCTGGCCGACATCTGCGCGGAGAGAGCGCAAATACGCAGCCCAATTTGGCGTTGCTCCTGCGCGTATTCGAGAGCCTTGTCTCGGCTGGGCAGGCGCAGCGCCATGGGGACTTCCAAGGTGTTCGCGTACGGCGCGGAGATGAGCTGTGCTGCGGGTGTTTTCTGGCGCACCGGCTGCCCGCCTGCGCGAGGCCCAAAGCTGGGCAAGCCGTCCCTCTCGGACAGCAACGCAAATCCAGGGGTAAGAATCTGCTCAAAGAGCTTTCCCGACTGCGAGGCGATGTTCCCGTTGGCGTCGCGCAGCACATCGATCTTGCCGTCGCGAATGATGAGAGGCATGCCCAGTATTTCCTGTAAGCACTGCAACGACCAGCCAGCGTTCAGCTCACTCGGCCGTGCGGTGATGCGCTCCTCCTCGGTGGACAGAAATCGGTTTCCCCCGCCACCCGCCGCTGAACTGCCTTTGCCACCGCCACCACCGCTCGCACCGTCACCCGCGTCTCGGCGACGCTGGCTTGCCGAGCGCGACCGGCTACCACCCCCACGCCGCAGGATGACGGGTGCGCGTCGCCGTACCAGCTGCCATTCATTGTTGCGCTCGTCGGCGGCGTACATGCGAAATATGTAGAGGTCGTTGACGAGGAACAACAGCTCCTCGAAGACATCAGGCCGGAACTGCACATTGGCGAGAGCGGGATTGAAAGGCGGGTAGGCCCAGCTCCGCACTACGGGTGGTGCTGCGTGGCCGGTTGCCCCAGGGCTATTGCTCGCCGCCGCACTGGCGGCGCTGTGGCTGTTACTGTTGTTGGGAGTGGCGCTGGGATTCGCGCTGGCAGCACCTGACGCGGTTCCGCCGGTGACGGGCAGCGACGGGTTAGGTGGTGTGCCACCTGCGCCTCCTCCTCCCACACCGCGCTCGACCGTGGACACTTGAAAGACACCTTCCAGGACGTGCAACATGCCTTCAATGAAGGGCTGCTCAAGGTCCTGCAGGTCGTGCTGCAGCTGTGCCGCTTCTGCTGCTTTGAGTATGCGTGCCTCGTCGTCGGTGGTAGCACTGGTAAACCCCGGGAGAAGCCCGCTGAGACTACTTCGGCGGCTGCCTCGCTCTTGACTCGGGACGGCGGTGGCGACGGAGTCTCTGTGGAGCTGCGGCGTAGACAGGTGAAAGCCGGCGGTGTCGTCGCACTGCGTGTCGCTATGTCGCGGGCCGCTCAACGAACCGCCCTGGCGACGAGAGTGCGGCAAGCTATCGCTTTCCGCGCCGCTGTCGTCCTCGCCCGGCCGAAGCGAACGATCAATGTCGGGCACCACCGTGATGCGGCCCTGACTGTTTTCGTCGGTGGATTCACTTTGAAATCCCGAGTTGGCGTTCGACCCAGGCGTGGTACGTGACGTGCCGCCGGTTGTGCCCGTGGCGGAAGTGAACGGGTGCTCGGGAGATGCCGAAGATGTGACCGCACCGCGAGGTGGCGGCGGCGATGAACGATCGGTGGAGAGAGCGGGGCCATCCACGTTGCGCAGGTCCGCCTGGTACTTGGCGACGACACAGGTGTGCAGTCGCGTGAGCCAGTTCACGTTCGCTCGCGTCGTGGTAAACCAACGATGGCGGATCAAGTGCTTCACCGCGCGGGCGAGGAGTTCGCCGAGAACAGCCTGAATGCACCGCACACACTGTTGCACGCGCGCTTGCACGTTCGGCGAGCTGGAGCCTTGGCGCAGTGCCGTCTGCAACGCTTGCGTAAGCTGCTTTTCCTCCGCTTTGAGAAGATCGAGGATAGTGTAGACGTACGGGCCGTACCGTACACCGTGCTTGTGGCACAGCGTGGAGAGCAGAATCGATTCGTGCGTGGAGAAGCCGTTGATCAGTTGGCTGACGATGGTGCGCAGCTTGGTTTGCAGGACCAGCTCGTTGGGACCACAGTCGCGCAGCAGGCACCCATTCAAGGAGGAGTACATCTCCCGACGGGGCATGCGGCCGGCGACGAAAGAGCGGCGCGACAGCACCTGGTACAACGTCAGTGCGCGGGCATCAATGAAGTACCACCGCGCATCAGCCCCGACCGCCGCGACAAACGGTGAGACCCTTCCGACGTCCTCGCGAACCGCGCTGTTCTGCATCGCGTGCGAGCGGACCTGCTGCGGCACCTGCTGTTGGAGTGGATTGAACGGGTTCGCACCCGTCCCCTGCACACCGGACAGGCTTGGACCACCACCGCCGACATAGTTCTCCAGCCCTGCGTAAAACACACTCCGCTTTCCGGTGCTGGTCGAGACGCCGCCGTCGATGCCCGAGGTTGGGCTAGCTGGCGAGTTGGGTGACCAACCACCGACACCCGCCGCGCTCACCGAGGCATCCCACAAGTTGCTCACGCCGTCTCCCGCACCCATTGACAAGACGCTGTTGCGCAGCGCGAAGTTGACGTTGTCCGAGGCGTTCGCCCCGCCCATGGCCCGCATCGCGGCGACAAGGGCATTCACCTCGTCTGCCTGACTGGGCACCGCCCCACCGTTGCCACCACGGCCGTTGAGAACATCATTCAGTGGCCCCGACCCCGCGTTGGCCGTGGCGGCGCTTTGAGAGCTCAAGCCAAGCGCCTGTGCGAGTCCTCCCATGTTGAGCCGCACGTCATCGCTACGCCCCCCCTCGGCGTGCTTGAGCGGCTTCATGAGTCGCAGCGACGCACACATGGCACAGAAGGCGTGCCAGACGGGCGTGACTTGGTCCCAGTCGTTCCACGGGCCGCTGACCGGCGCGAGGGAAAGGCACAGCACAGGCACGCCAAGTACGTCGAGACCAATGGCGAGTGGCGTGTAAAAGGAGGATAGCGGTGCGTTCACCACGGCGTGAAGGGCGTCGACGTAGTTCTTCACTTCGCTCCAGGTGCTCCAGCGGAGGTAGCACATGCCGTGCGCCGCGTCGTAGGCGGAGCGGTTCGTGAAGCGGATGATGCTACGTGAGCACGGGTGCTTGTCATTGTCCGAGACCCACGCCAGTACAGGGTCGACCAGCTCGTCGCTGAGCTGATTGATGAAGGTGTTCCACCGCTTGTAGCAGGTTTCCATGTAGTACTCGGAGCCCCACCAGTCACTACGTATGATGCTGAAGCTGGAGATGTTGACAGAATTGGCAGCACCAGTGGGTCCGCTGCGTCGGCGCTTGGCTTCCGTCGGGGCAGACGCGGCCGCGGTTGAGGGAGCACTTGGTTGTTGTGGAACAGTATGCGAAGCGGCGGACCCTCCGCCACTGGCCGCTTCCTTTGACGTGCCTGACCCGTGTAACTTGGACACCGCACTCGCACTGCCCAGCGGGTTGTTGCTACTTCCACTGACGGATGTGGTGGCCGCACTAGCTGGGACGGTGGAGGACGTGGCACCGAGACTTGTGGACGCTCCTTTGCGCTTCGCGTCTGATGTCGTTAACCCGTCCGAGCTACGCCCTGATGGCGAGGCACTGTGGGCCACACCACCACTGGATTTGCCAGTTGCCTCCGGCGAAGATGCTGTTCCGCTTGTCCCTGCGGACGACCCGCTCGCCGCCCCACCGCTCGTTGTGGCGGCGGTTGCGATGGAGTGCGCAGATGCCTCTGATGGCGACTGACGACTGCCTACGCTTGTGCTATCACCACCAACGGGCGTGACGATGCCGCCGGTGCTGTTCACACTTGTGAGTGGCAGCCCAGAGCTGCTTGTGTTCAGTTCAGTTGTCGATGACGCAGACGCGCCACCGCCTCGCCGGCGCGATCGGCCAGCGGAAGACTCGCTCGCACTGCCTTGACCACCACCGCTTTGCTTTGCGGTGTACACACCGGCGGGAGACTTTTGCTTTTTCTGCGTGATGAGAAGCAGACGCATGTGCTCGACTTGTGTAATGTACTGTCTGTGCGTTTCGCGCGCGACGAGTGTGTCACTGTACAACTGACAAATGGCAAAATACTCAGCAAACAGAGCCGACGTGTTCGTTGGTTGCATGCGCTGTGTGATGGCCAGGTGAGCCACACTTGCGTCTTTGGCTGTGTACATGATTTGCGCGGGCCAGTGTATGTAGCGGACTCGTAGAGGTAGAGGTGAGTAAGCCGACGCTTACCAGCGCTGTGATAACGTACTCAACAGGCGACAGTGGATCGCTGACTGCGCACAACGGTGGACGGAGAACTCGACTGAGCCACCCTCTCCTTATTCAGAGGATGACCCCCTTTTTTTTTTTAATGCTGTCGTTTACAGACAGTGTCCGCAAACCACTGGCGCGACGTGCAGGGGGGGGGGGACAGCCGATTGGTGGAATGAGGAGGAAGAAAAACAAACACGACGTGAAAGAAAGCCAGTGGATCACTGTTGCACGTGTGCAACCGAAACACTGCTGCTGTGCGCAAGAATAGAACGTGGAGGACATGCGTGCAAGGAACGAATGGCGAATGATGTGGCTTCACAGGTGGTGAGATGAATTGACGCGTGCATGCGCGACCATGCGCGCGTAATGATGTACAAAACGTGAGTTGAGCGCACTGCGAACCAAAAGCCAGGCTCTACACACGGTGCAAACACAGGTCTGAGACACGCCCGTCGTCTTCTTTCCGAACGGGGTGGGAGGAGGGGTGAGGGAGGAGCCAGTGTCCACAGTCCGGTCACATCCCCTTCGTTACGTGGCAGTCCACGCTGCTTCACTTTCAGACTTGGTCTTATTTTCGCGGGTGTGACAAGGAGGAAGTGGCGCCACACACGCGCCACCTTTCTCTCGATATGTGAAAAAAAAAAACAACAATGTGTTATAATATGGACTGGTGAAGCAACCGACACAAACGGGTCGAGCAAGCGGAAGGCACGGGAGGAAACAAATGGCGAGGAAGCGATGTGACTAACGGAACTGCAACCTGGGATACTGAATAGTACGCGCACGACTGTTGCCACTTCTTCTCCTCACTTTTTTTTTTTCACAGCTGCGAGTGGCTCAATGAATCTTTTGCGCCTCGGCAACCATGGACTTGCCTCCCTTCTTCTTGTCAAAGAACACCGGCTGACTGGCGTACATGCGGTTCACCGTCGCCATGCGCTGAAGCTGACGGAGCTGCGCGAGACCCTCCTTCTGGAGGTATGCTTCCTGCTGCTCCAAGGGAAGCTTGGCAACTGCGAGGAAGTCATCCTTCACGTGCTGCACAAAGTACTGACGAAAGTTATAGTCGTGGAAGCCACGAGCTGCACGCAGTGATTTTCCACGAAGGCGCGCGATGGCTTTCTGGACGGCCGCGGCTGAGGCCATTGTATCGTCCTGGTGTGCGAGTGAACCAACGTGTGGCTGCGGACAGAGCGCCGAAGGGTGGATGAGGCAACGGGATCGAATGAGATGAACTACGATGGCAACGACCGCAAAAGACGAACAGCGTGAAGTACCCAAGTTGAGAAAGGCATACAAGGACGGAAAGTTGGAGGAGGGAGAGAAGAGAGAGGAGCGTGAACAGCAACAGGACATCAGCCAGAGCTGCGTACGAGAGACCACATCGCACGGCGGGGCGTCGCGCATACCCATGCACACAGCCACCGCGACAAGGTGTTTATAAATGGTCAGTGTGGAGTGGCGGTGACAAGTAACTGTTGCGGCGTATCCTGACATGCAGTACAGGACATGTCGGCAAGCACTTTGCTCCGATGAAACAAAACTGAAATCTACGTGCTCCAGGTGAGCTGCTGGCAATGCCCACGCTCCATGGGTGTGCGCTCTTATTGAGTATTCTGGAGGGAGACCAAAACAGTTACACGATGATTCGGTTAATATGGTTGACACCACAGACCCCACCCACACCTTCCGATCAGGTCGGAGTGGCGCGCAACCTTTTTGCGTTTTCTTAATTCACCACACAGGCTTCCTCAACGTGAATGACAGCAGCTGTGCTACGTCATTCGGTTCTCGTCACGCAGGTACTCACCAACATCTGCCTCATGGAACAGCACCTGTGCGTTCATCTCGCACTTACGGCACTCCAAAGTGCTCTGCGCCGCCACACCGAAGCCGAGCGGCACGTCACCCATGGAGAAGACCGCCACTTTTTGGTACTTTGGGGTGGCTTCCGTCACACGCCCGAGGCCAGCGCGCGTCACATTTCCGCCGTACAGGAACTTCTGCTCTTGATTCGGCTTCACCCAGATCTTGAAGAGCGAGTATTGTGCAATGTACTCGAGTGCGGTCACCTGGATGCGGATGTTGCCGTTATGGGTGATCTTGGCGAACATGACACCAATGCCCATCAGGTTCTTTTTGGCAACACAACTAGCGAGCTTCGCGAGGCGCAGTGGCATGTACCAGATGCGGTTCTTGTGGAGACGGAACACGTACTCCTCCTCGCCCTTGTGCTCCAAAAGGTGGGTGGTGTTGGCACCGATGTACTGCGCCAACTTTTCAAAGAGCCTTTTTGACTCATCCTCGGTGAGCTCGCGCATTTTGCGGAGGGCCCTGAGGTGCAGCGGGGAGATTAAAAAAAAAAAAGCACACTCCGGTGGCAAAACTGTGAGAGACGAAGAAAGTGCGTGGCAAAGATGAGGAAACGGAGGTGGAACCGAAAAGGGGAAAGGGGGAAAAAGAAGAGTAGGGAGACAGTAAAAGGAGTTGCGGAGGAAGCATGCGCGTGAGAACGTAGCAGCTCGCGGCAACAACTTAGGCGCAACACCTCTGCGGGTCGAGAAGATCAGAGCAATGCAGACGAGCCAAGAATGGTGCGGGTGTTACAGCCTGCTCTGACTGCACATCATCCCGCCCCCCCCTTATCTGTTGACACTGATTGAACGCATTTTAAGAAGAGCAACGTGCACACAAGAAGGTGATAAATAAATAGCTTGACCGAGTGACTAGCCTCCTCGTTCACTCTCTGTTACATGACGGCGCACGTACCTTGATGCTCTTGCGCCTTTTTCAGTTCGCCAAGCCCTTTCGACACGTGCTGTGACGCCTGTTGAATGTTGAAGTCAATGCGGTCCAACATGGTTCCCTGGTCTGCTACGAGTATACTGAGGTCTTCGAACATGGCATGAAGCTCCTGAATGCTTGTCAGGATTTCCTTGATTTCCCTGTTAGTCTCCTGCTGTTGCGCGTCTTCAAGCAGCAGGCCCTCAATATCACCCTCCGTGTAGCCGAGCTCGAGGAACTGCGCAGCTTTCTCTTCGCGGGCAACGAGCTCAACAGACTGGTCATCGTCGACGATGTTCATGAACTTCTTCGCTTTCATTTCTTGGCGCTTCAACTGCCCTCCGAAGAACTCTTGAGCGCGCTTGAAAGATTGAATGGTTTTCTTCAGCTCCGTGGACAGGCACCGCTGGGCGTTGTGGGCAATGCGCACCTCCTCTTCGTTAGCCATGTCACCGGGCCGCATTCCTGTGAGCACCATGCGCTCTAGCTCCCTTAGGAGTTTCTGAATCTCGTCAGCCTGCTTCTCCATCCCCGCATGCATTTCGTGCTCAGCCTCGTCCGGCCCAAATCGCGGTCTCAGGAAAGCCCTCTGACTATCGATGAGCTTTTCTTGCCGAACCTTCACCTTCGCCTCAAGATCAAAAAACTGCTCTAGCGACCGCACCCACGGCGGCAGTATCGGTGCCGACGTCTGCGCTGCCACTCCGTTGCTAGCAAACCCTGACGCGCCAGCTGTGCTAGCAGAGCTGCGTTGTGCTTTGCGACGCTCAAAGAACTCGCTTGTTCGGTCTCGCACTTTTAGACCACCGAGCTCAGCGTCATCATCGGACATCCACGGAACGCAGCCGAGAGAACGATGTACTTGATCGTTTAGTGACCGGTTGTCGCACCCAGGGACAGCATGAAGAGAGAGCACGAAAGGGAGAGAAGTTTGAGGAGTGAGCGTAGATAAGTGTATATGTGTGCATGCGTGCGCTCTCGCCACGGCGGAGAACGTTGCACATCAGGCCGTCAACGGCTAAAAAGGTGGTACAAGTCACGGAGAGGTGGGCCTACGAAAAAGGACCCCAACAGCCGTTGATGGCACTTCGCTGACGCACCCGGGAGTGCAAGCGTTCCTGTCGCGCGTGAGCGGTTGCCTGAGCCTTCTGTCGAGCACGCATTTTTTTTTCTCTCGTTGTTGTTTCACTCAACCAACACAACGCATGCCGCTGCAGTGACCAACTTACGCTGATGTGCGCTCGTGCCAGAGGAGAAAAAAAACTCATACACATACACTGCTGACGGCAAGCAACGACTAAACAGAGGAACAAAAGAAAAGCACGAGTCGGATGCCCCAGGCGGCTTTAACAGTTGAACGGAGAGAGGGAAGGGGAAAAAAAGGAGGGCACACCGCAATGAATGAAGAGGTGTGGAAAACAACAAGATAGATGTAGACAGAAAGAAAAAAAAGTGTCGTCTCCCATCAAAAAAAAAAGTTACAACAAGGATGTTACGGTACTTCAGCTGGTACCAACGACAAAGGAAAGAAAATAGGAATTGGCACCGTTACAATGACCGCGATGACCAACCTATGTACGCTACTGTGGCCTCTCTGATGTACACGCTAAGGGTTGTGAAAAGCAGGGACATCACTGGTCAGCTGACGGCCAATGCTGGCGCGGTGCTCTGCTGCTGCGCCACTGATGTCTTCCTGTGAGACTCCATCGAGGACTAGAGCGAAGAGCGGGACCACTCACCCAGTGTCGAACACCATATCACTGGTGAATGCAAACCAACGTGGCACTGCACAGCGCGGCAACCAGTCTGCCTGTCACCGCGAAGGAAAAAAACAACAACAGGGGAGATGAAGGGAAAAAAAAAAGCACGTACGTGCCTAACGCCCAAAAATGCTGTCGCACCATTGTGCTTGGCTGTTGAAAGTGGGAGAGCTTTACAGCTCAGTCACTTCTTCGTAGCTGATGTGATTCGTTATGCTGTCATAAACTCGGCAAGTTTCTTGAGGCGTACGGCTGCCTCTGACAGCTCGCTCTGCGGCTTGCACGCTGCAAAGCGGATGAAGTTCTCAAAAACAGGCTTGCTGGAGTCTCGGCAGAAGGCCGTCGTGGGGATCGCGCACACACCTACCGTCTTAGTCAGCCACAAGCAGAATTGCCAGTCCTTGGCGTAAGTCTTGTCGGACGGGTCATAGTAGTGCTTCGGATCAACCTTTGTGATGTCGGCCATGACAAAGAAACCACCCGATGGGGGACACGGCTTCAGACCGCAGTCTTCAAGCATTTTGATGACGAAGTCAATGCGCTGACGGTACTCCTGACGCAGTTGGTCGTAGTAGCCGTTTGTTTCTGCGTCCTTCATGCCGCGTGCCAGTGCGATTTGAAACGGAGTCGCGCAGCAGAACGTCTGATAGGAGACCATCTGTGTCAGAGGTGCCATGAGCTTTTCAGAGGCAACAGCCCACCCGATTTTCCAGCCGGTGCAGGAGAACGTCTTTCCTGCGCTGCACAGGGTGATTGTGCGCTCCCACATGCCGGGAAACGTGGCGATGGAGATGTGTGGCTTGTCGTACACCAGGTGCATGTACACTTCGTCGGCGACTACGAGCGCACCGAACTCGATAGCTACTTTGGCGATGATTTCGAGCTCGTGCTGGCTCCAAACTTTGCCGGGGATATTCTGTGGAGTGTTGACAATAATGATCTTGGTCTTGTCCGTCACACCGCCGCGCAGAGCGTCCTCCGTGAGTTCCCAGTCGTCGGCGGACTTCGTCGACGGTGCGAGGGATACGTACTTCGCAACGCCGCCGCACGTGTACACGTCCTGGTAGTAGGCATCGTAGAACGGCTCGATCAGCACGACTTCGTCACCGGGGTTAATGTAGGCCTGCATCACCGCATTCATGCCGTGCGTCACGCCGTTGGTGACGGTCACCTCGCGCGGGGAGATCTCGATGCCAAAAAGCTTGCTGTACTCTTGGCGCAGCTGGTTGACGAGCTCCGGGTGCCCGTTGACAGGACAGTACTGATGAGCAAGCGGCTTCTCGTTGCTTTCAGCCACAATCTTGTCGAGCTCGTCCAGCAGAAACTTTGGCGGCGAGAAGCTGGGAAAGCCCTGGCCGAGATTGACGGCCTTGTGCTCAATCGCCAGCGGTGTCATGGACTGCCAAATGGAGGTCGTGGGGAGACCCACCAGTCGGCACGAGGGCTCAGGCGTGGACATCTGGCGAGGAAAACGATACTTTTAATGAACTGGGTGAGAGGGAGGTAACAACAAAAAAAAGAGGGCCGGAACTTTGTGCGTGGCGCGGTGGGAAATCGAGCGGGCGGTGGGCGTTGGTGGGGTGCGGGGTGGGTGGGTTCGGCCGGTGCCGCGGGGAAAGGGGGGGGGGCCTGGACGCCGGCGTGGCCCCGTAGGGATAGGGGCGGCCAAAAACGGCGTGGCGAAAAAAAAAGCGCTCCCCGTGGGGATCGAACCCACGACCACACGGTTAAGAGCCGTGCGCTCTACCGACTGAGCTAGGGAAGCTCGACAGTACTTTTGCGTATTCATTGATAGAAATCAAAAAGGTAACTGGTCGCTGCTTTTCTTCCGCGTTTTGGGCTTTGGGGGTGGGGGGAGGAGGAGGGGGCGGTTTGGGGGTCGGCGGTCGGTGTTGGCGGGCGGATGGGTGAGGAGGGTTCGTTCTGGCTCCTTGCTCGGCGGCCGGGGACATTTGCGCCAGCTTGGGCCTCTCTTGCGGGTTTCCGTTGCTGGCAACTTGCCTGGTTGTTTTCTTTTTTTCTGCTTTTTCGGTTATTGTGCGAAGGTCAGGGGCTCGTCAAACAATTGGTCGGGGCGCATAAAGGGCATTTGGTAGTTGTTGTGGATGTTCATCACTGCGACGTGCGAGCGGGCGGAGGCCGCTGTCGCCACGGCGTCGGGGGCGGGGTAGAGGGCCGCGAACAGAGTCGTCGGGCCGGCCTCGTCGTCCTCTGGCGGGGCGCCCGGCTGGCGCAGGAACGGCACCTCGAACGGCGCGTGCGACCCACGCTTCCACTCCACGAACCGCGGCGCGACGCGCTGGGCCCGGCAGAAAAGGTAAGGCTCACCATTCGCATTCTGGCGTTCCTTGAAGAGCGCGACTGCCGCCGCGCTCGGTGCCACGGGCTCGGGGAAAAGAGCGGAGTCGGCAGCGCCGGTGGATGTGCCGCCAAAGCCGTGCAAGTGGCGTTGGCCATGCAGGTCCAGGTCGCGGTGTGCACTCTGTGGCATGTAGAACGAGGTGACGTGCCGGATGAGCGAGCGCCGCTGCTCCGCGTGGTGGACAACAGCGTCGGCCCACTGCACGCGTCGCCGCTTCGCCGGCGCAGCCAAGTCCTTGCTGATCACCGCCGGTGGTGGTGCGTTGCCGGCACTCGCGGCCGACGCCTCCACCACAAGTGCGCGCAGCTCCTCGTCGCCTTCCTCCTCTGCCGCCAGCTCCACCGCCTCTGCCGGCGACTCGCTGGGGAAGAAGTCACCCTCCACGAGCTGCGGCGCGTGGTGGCTGGCATCCTCGCTCTCTGTCACGTCGACCTCCACGACATCCACGTGCGGGGCCTTCCCTGCGGTGTCGGTGTCGTCCTCATCGTCTCCGACCGCACCACCATCCGCTTCCCTGGCTTGAGCACGTTCGCCATCCAGGTCTACCGGCTCGTCCAGCGGCGTGTCAACGAGGGTGGTGTCCTGAGCGGACAGGGGCGCCTCTTCGTCTGTGCGATTCATCGCGCGGTCGCCCACCGGACGTACGAGGTGTGTGTACAACAATGCGTCTATGGATGCCCTGAGGCGTAAAAAAAACTTGGACCAGCACACACAAACACACACGCGAGGTACACGGTCAATCTATGATTTGTGGTGTCGTCGTTGCTGTCGTTTCTGTTGCGTTTTTTTTCTGCTCTTCACGCACGTGTGCGAGGTTTCGGAAGAAAGGGCATGAACAACCGGATAGGAGAGACAAAGAAGGTCATTGCGAGGGAGAGAGAGAGAATAGGCAGTGAGCTCTCGGGCGCGCGTGCCCATACTACTCACGTTACAATCACCTTTTTTTCTTTCTTTGCGTGCCCCTGGCGTGACGTAGGAATCTCCCGTTGCTTGATTAAAAAATAAATCTCTCACGATGTATACTGTGCACCTACACAGCAAGCATATATGAGCATGCTTCTTGCCATACTCACTTAAAAAAGTTTTTCATAGACTGCTTGTACGTGGCGGAGGCCTGAGTACTGTTCGTCACCTTGCTCCACTGATCAGCGCGCTTCTTCGATTCATTGGCACCGCCGCCGCGCCAGTCCTGGCGACGAAACAAGACGTCGCTGTCATACACGCTCACACCGCCACCGGGCGCGCCTCCGTCCGCGTGACCGGCACTGCCGCCACCCATGCCGGACGGCGATTCGCCAGCTGTGCGGCGGTCGCGCTGCTCACGGAGCTTTGCCAACCGCACCTGTTCACGTTGAATCGCTTCCAGATCATCGTCGTCCTCGTCGCTGCTGCTGCTGCTGCTAGTGCTCCTGCGGCCGTGGTCGGGGGTTGCCCGCACCGCCGACGCCGCGATGGTTTCCTTGGCTTCGGTGGGTGCCGCCGTGGCGGTTTCTTCAGTAACGACAGAGGCGCCGGTGTCGTTGGTCGAGGTCAGCGGATCCACACGCCGGCGCTTGATGCGCTCGTGGCCGCGGAGACTCTCCTTGTGCGTAATACCGCTCATGGCACAGCGGTCAACTGGAAAGCCGAGAAAACAAATGAACAGTCAAAGCCCCCCAAAATGGACACCGTGAGCGAAGGCTAGGCTCGCGTCACGTGCAACAAAGAGAGAGAGGGAGAGAGAGCAAGGAAGGCGAGTGGCAGCGTGAGTGGAGAGCAAAGATGCTTGATGAGGTGGAACGATTGCAGAGGGAGGAAAGGCACCAGCACCGCAGAAACCAAAGCTGGGAGCGCGACGCTCGACGCCGTCCGCGGATCTCGTTGACCGATGACCAGGTGCAAGAGGCTCGTTTCTCTGTGTTGTGCTTTTTGTGAAGAGGAAGACACAGTCGAAAGTCACTGCAACACTCACGGAAACGTGGGCAAACAGTGTCAAAAAAAATACACACAAGAACGATGTGATGGAAGGTATAGTCTGTGTGTAGTCAAATAAAATAAAAAGAAAGTGGAGGAGACGGCTCATAGGGGAAAACAAAAACAAAACACAAAGAGCTCACTCATTGACCAGAGATCACAGTCTCCGCTAGCGCTGCGCAAGCATGTGCTGCGTGCGTGTGCAGGCTCACATGAGAGGGAACCTGTGAAAGAGAGAATCAGTCAAAGGAAGGCCCCACAAGACTGGTGAGAAGATGACGTTGGGAAAGCGGGGTCTCCATCGTTCCGTTGTGCAGTGCCGACTGCTTTCACTGATGCGGAAAAGAAAACAAAGGATAGCTGATGTCACGAACACAGCACGGGCACCATGAGTAGGAGACCTTGCCACTTCCTTTTCTCGCTTCGTCTCGAAGAGAGCCCTTCCCCGCGCCCCCCCCCCCCACACGCCGGGTAACTCCACAACACATCAAACGGATTGAGCCATCTTGTCGGCACGGTCCTCGAACGAGCTTATGCGGAGGCGCGGCGCGGCGCCAATGGTACCCAGCGCCGTGTTCCACCAGTACGTGATGAGGTGCCACAGCTGAACCTGAAAAAGGACAAACCGGAAGATAGCGAGCCGGTAGAGAGAACCGACGAAGTCCGCAATGCGGCTGTACCACGGCTGCTCCGCGGCCAGTTCCCGCACGGCGGCGGCTTGCTCCTCGCGAACCCGCGTCGCATCAGCATCGTAAACGCTTCGGAACGTGTCCGGCGCCCTCACTGAACCCCCGTCGCCCCTCGTCGCGTTGTTTGCTTGACGGCGCGCGTTGAGCCTGTCCAAGTATCGCTCAAGACCCACGTAGTCGTGCAGCGGGCCTAGACAGCGCATGGCACCTTGCATGAGCATGTTGAGGCGACTCACCGGGGAGCCATACAGGCGGTTGATACCGCGAAGGATGTCCAGTCCACGAACCACCATGGGCAACTCTTTGGGGAGGTTCTCCTCCTTGGTGAGGAAGGACTGCACCTTGGCGTGGGCGGCGCGTTGCATGCGCACGACCTCCTCTCTGGTGACCTCGCCGTACTCGCCCTGCTTCATCGATGTCATAGGCTTCTGCATCTGCATTGACGCAAACATTTCGCTGTCGCCGATGCCCCAGGCGGACGCCACGTCCTGGAGCAGCTTCACGTCTCTCGTGAAGATGGCCTTCAGGAACAGTGCGTACTCCATCCTGAACTTCTCTGTCAGTGGCGCGCACATGCCAAAGTCAAGGAAAACCACCTCATAGTCCTTCACCTTGCGAGGCGGTGAGGAAGGCTGCGCCGCGGAAGAGAAGGAGGAGGTGCAACCGCGTGGCCGCACGAGCACATTCGCACCGTGCGGGTCGCAGTGCACAAAGCCATCTCGGAAGATCATGTCCCCAAACGCGTCGAAGACAGTCTTGATCACCGCCGACGGATTGGCGTACTCACGGCGCACCGCCTCCACGTCCACGAGCTTGGTCCCTTCCACCCACTCCATCACCAGCAGCGACGGCGACGTCCACTGGGGATAGATGTACGGCGCGTAGATGGGCAGGTGACTGCGCTCCTGGAAGAGCTGCCGCATCGTCGTGGCGTTTTCCTGCTCGATCGTGAAATCCATCTCCCGATAGAGGGCGTCCACGACGGTGTGCCGCACCCAGTCAGTTGGAAACTGAAACCACCTCTGCATGAGGTACGCGATGAGCTGGTACGTGCGCACATCCCAGACAGCCTGCCTCTCCACACTAGGCTTGCGCACCTTGACAGCCACCATCGTCAGACCGTCGTCGGAGGTATCGCGCTGGCCTGCCCCAGCGTGGCGACCGGTGGCGGCGACGCCCTCACGCGGAAGTGTATCGTTGCGCACCCACGCGCGGTGAACTTGTGCGATGGATGCGGACGCGATGGGTTCTTCCTCAAACTTGACAAAGATGTCGCTCAGTGCGGCAGCCCCAGTCGCGTGTAGAATGGACTTCTCAATGAGAGGCATCGGCACAGGCGGCGCGCGGTCGAGTAGCACCCGTAGCGTGTCTGTGTACTCGCGCGGCAGGATGTGGCTCATAGCATTCAAGCCCTGCCCAAGCTTGATGTACAATCCTTCGTTCTTGAGGCAGACGTACAATATTTTTTCAGCAGCACGCTTGTTCAGTACGTGGTACTCCTCTGGGGTGGTCGGGTCAGTGAACTTGTACATGGCGGCCACTTGAACGAAGTTCGCGACAGTGCGCAGTGAACGCGTGAGCGAGTTGTCCGAGGCAACGTCCGCAAGCAGGTACGTACCCCCTAAGATGGCCGTTGTCCACCCTAAGCGGCGCACCCAACGACGCGACCGCGATGGAGACAACGGTGTTGGCGGCACCGCCGCGCATAACCGCACATGTGACGACCGAAACATGCAACGTCACAGCAGGTGAGGGAGAGGGGATCGTCTGGTGTGTGTGTGTGTGCACGCGTGAGTGGGTGATGGGAGAATAATCGCTAAAATGTGAAAAAGCAAATGAAAAACGAAGAAACAAAGCAACACAAACCAAATAAAGAAAATATTAAAACACGCAACGCGAAAGGGCGAAGCGGTAACGAGCAAAGTCGTGCGTGTATGTGGGGCGCCCTGGCCGTGTGCTCTCGACAAGAGAAAACACTGCGAAGAGATTGAGGGGAAAGATGTGTGGGGGATGTGAGGAAACGACCTTGTCACCTGCGGACCTTGAAGTGGGTGGGAGAAGCCGTACTTGCTCAATAAACAGCAATGCCGAACAACAGTCGGGCGTGCTTGCGTCACGTGATGGTGCAACGAACTGAAAAGAGAAGGTGGAAATAAGGCACTCGCGTGGTCAGCTACTTGTCCGATCTAGTGCGTGCGTGTTCATGTGTGCGTGAATGACGAGGACGGTCAGTGATGTCATCGCGACCGAATCAAGGCAACGAGGCGATCGGGATCCACGCCTCGACACAGGAGCTCATGCACAATTAACATGCTTGGATGCGCACAGGAGGAGGCGAGCACATCCGCCACGTCGCTGACTCCGTCCTGACCCTGGTGACGGTCCCGAGAGGAGTCGGCAACATTGCGGAGCTGAGCCATGCCAAGTGCCGTCAGAACATCATCCCGTTGAAGAGGCGAGCCCAACGCCAAGGCTAGCGCGGACAGGCAGTCAACCTGCGCTGCTGTTAGCGGTGGCGGCGACGAGCTGCAAGACGAGGTTTCGTCCAGCAACAGCGCGAGGGGGGTCAGCCGGGAGCCAGCGGACGATGTGTGCCGCGCGTCGTCGGCAGGTACGTGCTGCCCGTGGTTCATTTGATGGTGTGTGTATGTGTATGTGATCTATCGAGGAGAAGCTCTGCGGTGGGGAAAAAGACACACGGCGTCGGGTAAGAGCAACGTGTTTGGCCTTCACCCCGCTGGCGCGCGTAAACGACAAGGTGGGGATGGGAGGATGAGACAAGACACACACGTGAGTGCGTGGACTGTGTATGTGCATGCGCACACACGCTGGCATGGCGGTGTAGGGCTGGGACAGTGGCGTCAACGACAGCCAGTTCAGCCGTCACGGTGAAGAGAGTGAAAAGACAAAACAGCAATACCGCGAATGACGACTTTTCGACAGTGACCTGTCACGAGTTCACTTCGATCACGGACGGTTCAATTCCGTGTTCTTTTTTTCTTCTTGATGTTCAAGGTTACAGGCAAACGGGTTGTGTTCCCTTGCGATCACACCTCTCACAACGGACAAGGAGAGGTGGAGTACGGGGGTGGCGACAGCGTGGGGGTAATAACGCACACGTCACTGACTACCACAGAAACAAACCAGGCGTGCGTCATCGCGCACCACCACCGCAAGTCGCCCACACGCGCGGAGACGCGCTAATCATCACTCCTTGGTACCGGTGATGACGGCGTCCTTGGCTGCCTCGTGCACAGGTTTGGCCTGGCTCTCCGCACTGACGGCGGCGTGGTCGTCGGCCGCCACCACTACCGCACCCTCCTGCTCGCGTTCGTGCTCACCCATCAGGAAACCCTTCTTCTCCAAGTAACGGTCGAGCAGCTGGTAGCACACCATTGCCGTCAACATAAAAAAGGACAGAAAGCGAAAGGCCCACGCGCCGCCCTTCGCCTGGTAGACAAAGCCCCCAACGATGTTGCCAATGATGGGGCCGATACCGGAGCTGAACGTGAAGAGAATGCCCGTGGCGGAGCTGGCGAGCTGCGGTGGGAAGGCGACATTGATCATGTGCACGCCCGGCAGCCACATCAAGCCGAACGTCACGCCGTGAAATGGTTCCAGGAACAGCACGTACCACGGATTCGAAAGGAACGAGTAGCCGAGGACACGCACCGCCCAGATGCACATGGCCAGTGTCATCATGTGGCGGTCGGTGAACCACCGGTGGAGGTACTTGGAGTACTGAAAGATCGGGATTTCCGTGCTGACCGTCACGAGCACGGTGAGACCAAGCAGAAAACGCGGTGCACCGAGCTCGGTCAAGAAAATGAAAAGAAAGGCGTTGATGAAACTGTACCCCATACCCATCAGCGCAGACGCGATGAGGAAGAGAAGAAGTCGTGGGTGGTCACGGAGAACGCGGAAGACGTCCTTGATCTTCACTGGTACCTTCTCCACCTCCTCGTACGGCTTCGCTGTCCACACACAGTACAGGAGCGCCACCTGCCCAATGGCGAATTGCAGCGGGGCGTACCCCCACCCGCCATACTCCGCGATCAAGGATGCCACCGGGTTCCCGAACCCCCACCCATAGGCACCGAAGGCACGCACATATCCCCACCGTTCTGTACGGTGCTTCTTCGGAAACATGGAGAGCGTCTGCTGGTCGAGCAACGGGTTCATCGGGCACTGGCTGGCGATTTGCATAATGAAGCCTGACACGATAACCCACGCCACGGTGCCGTTGGTGAATACGACGAGGGATAAGGTGGCCACCACGGCGCACACCGCCAACATCTGCTTCGGACACCTGAACTTGTCCGCCACGAACGACAACACGGGCAGCAGAAACAGACTGAACAGCGGGATGATGGCCATCATGATGCCGACGAACCGAGGACTAAACCCATGCTCTGTGAACACGGTGCTGTAGAATGCACCGCACGCGGCACCGCCGAACATATAGCCAAAATAACCGATGACAGCCGGCTTGGTGTCCACCTTGATTTCCGCGTCCGCGGCGCCACTCTCGACGGTGTTCACCGCATGTGCGGTCGCCGCGCCTGCGAAGGATGTGTTGCGGCTGGAGACGGGCGTCGCCACCACAGAAGGGATCGGCGCGAGTGCCATGCTCACGGGCGGCATGGGCACACGAACCACGCAGACATCTGCATCCTCTGACGTCTGCGTGCGCGTGGCGGACGGGAGTTCTTCATCGCGCACGTGAGGCACACTGCTTTGGCGAAATTCCTCGAGTGCTGTCTGACCAATACTCTGAAGCATCTTGCGTTTTTCTCTAATGCACGTGATAGTTTCCCCAACAGTCCGCGCAACCAAGACGAGTTTTTTGTTTTTGATTTTGTTGGGCACAGACGAAGGAGAAGAAAGAAAAATTAAAAAAAGGAGAAATCGAGGAAAGGAAGAATAAAAGAGTGGGTAGTGCCCAAGAACGTCCACTTAACGGAGAATCGCCGATCGGTGCGAAAAGGAGACCAATCCACGGCGAACAGTGTCGATAAAAAAAAAAAAACAATTGCAATACGGGTGAAAGAGACAGGTCAGTGAAGGCGAAGCGCAGCTTCACGGTAGTCGCAGATCAACGGATAACCCAAACAGTGAATAGTTGCTGAGGAAGAATATGTGCACTTGCCGCACACACACACACACACACGTCAGTGAGGAAATCGCCCCTTTCTTTTATCTTCTCCCCTACGACGTGTCAACGCATATACACCGGTGTGTTCGGAAAAGGAGAAAGAGGGAGTGAAAGTGGAGGCGAGTGATGTGTTGATTCAGATTCGAAGGAAGCACATGGGGAGGGAGAAACAGAAGACAACACGAATCTGCACATGTGCTGGACGGCACCTTGCCTCCACACCGGACGCCCCACGCCTCCTCTGCTCACCAACGCCACTGGCGCGTGTCTTGGTCATCACTTTTTCTTCTCCAATTTGCTTTTTTGTTTTTCGTTTTCGTGCACCGTGCACTTGTGACAACAACAAGGCGGCCGAACAGTCGTGCCGCAAACAACAACAACACCTACCAACATCAGTCGCAATGTGGTCCTCGCACGGCAAAGGTGAGCAAAGCAGTAAACCCCCCTTTTCGCCTCATCTCGCTCTTCCTTGAGACATCACGAGAAGGCCATCATGGCACCTGTCGCGGTGGCAGGGTTCGTTGGCATGCGGGAGTCAATCTCCTTCATCAAGTCATCAATGTTCGTCGCACGGATCTCGTTACCCACCTGCTTATAACCAGTGAACGTCTGGATGGTGGGTGTGCCCGTTACAAGCTGGAGATCCACGAGCTGGCGCGCGCTCAGAGACTTCGTGTCACAGCTGTACCAGTACACGCGCTTGCCGCTGCTTTTATAGCGCTCCGCCGCCTCCTTGTACATCTCGGCGAAGGACAAACAGGGGAGGCAGCCGTGCTTCCAGAATTTGACCACCATCAGGTCGTCCTTGTGCTCGACAAGCTTCTCCAGCAGTTCATCTTCGTTCTTGATGGCGGGAAATTTGGTCTTCTCGAGGAAGCCGCCGTCTTCAAACTCTTTTAGCCATTTGGGGAAGTTCTCCTGCATATACGCCTCGTACTCGTCATTGTTGAGACCCTCTGGCAACTTGCGGTCGCCAAAGATGCGCCGCATAATGCTCTGTGTCATGGACATCGCGAGCGTACGTGCTTCTCGCACTAGCGATGGTGTTCACGCTCTTCCCCGACAAATACACAACACTGCCAACGTGTCGCTCTATTTTCAAGCGCTGTCGTGTGATCGTTTTAACGAAAGAAGAGAAGAGCGCAAGGAAGAAGAACGTGAATGGCGGGATGGGTATGTGTCACATGAAGTGCTTTCTGTTCTCTCCTCAGTTTGAGGGCTACCTGGTGGATTGACACGTGACACGAATACTCGGTATTTTAAACTTCACGTTGCTTCGAGACGAGGTGCCCCACCAACCGAAGGAAGAAACCGTGTAGGCAAGCTGAACGTGCGGCTCACCTACGAGTTCACCTGCTTCAATGCACGATTTTTTTTTTTTTTGTGTGTATCACGCAACTATCGTTTCGTGAGTGTGACCAACGTAGACGGACAAGCACGTGCAGTTACCACAACAACGCCGCGTCGACGATGGCTTGACTTGTCGTCTCTCGCTCTTTCTTGCGTGTCCTGCTTGTGCTATTTGTTGACAACTACTCTGCCAAGCCCTTCGGCCAGTGCCCGTAGTACCGCAGATGCCGTACCTTCCACCAGAACTCGCTGTGGAAGTGTGGATCAGTGAAGTCCGTCTCACGCAGCTCAGCGCGGGCACTTGAGAGGCGGCTCTGACCCGGCGTCATCGTTGTGATGGACATGTCAACGCCCTCGTGCTCGGGGTGGCGGTCAGAAAAACGCTTCAGCTTCAGCCATGGGTCGGTCCGGCTGACTTCCTCATCGGTCTTGCCGTACACGTTCATGTCCCAGAATGCCTTGTTGTTCTTGAGGCTGTGGAAGCCACGCACGCATACCCACAACCCGATCAAGAAGGCGACACCGTACGTCCCGACGTAGTGATTCACGCGCTTATCGGGGCTCTCCTTCCAGTGGGCGAAGAGCCGGCGGTGCCAGTGACGACGATCCTTTCGAGTAAACTTGTTCGTCGCCTCGAGCTTGCGTAGGTACCGCACCGCATCGAGGAACGTGGGCGGGTCGTTGGGTGAGGTTGGGCGGACGTCGGTAGGAATGATGATGCCACCATTTTCGTCAATGTCGTTGAGGGTGTACGTCTCGAAGTTCGTCACGTGCTTGAGGTGATTGAGACCTGGGGCCTCCCACCGAATGACTTCGCCGCCGGGCAGCACGCGCTGGAGGTAGAACTTGTTGTCCCGTGTGCGAATCAGGCTCATGTCCGTCTCTACGTTGTTGCGCATCGACTTGCCAAAGTTGTTGAGGTACACCAGCGTGGTGACAGCCGGTCTGGGTGGAATGACGGTGCGGATGCGTCGCACCGCCGTGCACAGACTTCCGTGCCTGCCCACCTGCGAGACCACGCCCTGCGCACATGCGCCTCTCAATGGGAGCATCGCCGGAAACTCGTGACTGGACACCCTTGAGTGAGTGAGTGAGTGCAACCAGATCGCCGTCCTTCCTCTGTCCTTCACTATTTCGCAACCACACGCACAACGAAAGAGAAAAAAAAAGGAAGAAGAAGGAGAATGAAAGATGAACACACACACAGGGTAGTGCCGACCAGCTACGACGGTGCCACAGTGACTCAATGGCAAGCACAGGACTGCAGAATGGCGTGGCCAACAACGCCGATCATTGTCCTCGAAAGCTTCGAGCGCCACTCAGCGCGCACTGCCTTCCTCTCCAGGTCCCACTTTTCCTCGCACGCAGCGGTGCAGAGTAGAAGGCGTGGAGAAGAGGCACCACCTGTGCTGCCACGTGAATAAGCATGTCCGTGTTTGTGTGTGTGTGGTGCCACGAAATGGCGCCGAACAAGCGCGAAACGTGAGAGAAAAAACAAGAAAAATAAGAGAAAAGCAATCGTGTACAATCTAAAGGAATATATATAGAGTGATGTCCGCGCCCCATCTCACGCACGTGCTGACTGGCACACTGCGCTCTTTTCCTCAGCTCACCGGGGCTCGGTGCCTTGGGATGTCAGGTGCAGACTGCATGCGCGCGAAGCGCTCTCCACTTTCCACATGACGTCCCCTTGGGGCCACCGTAGATTCGTAGAAGGGCTCCCGCCGACGTGCCGCCGCACCGCTGCTTGACACGCCGTCCGCACACGCACCTCGACTCTCCGGTGACGTGGGGCGGTACTGGGGTGGCGTGGGCGGCGAGGTCTGCGAGGCCGTGCGGAAAAAGGGGCTGGCGCGACGAGATGGCGTGCGCGGTGGCAACGACGTCGCCCCCACCCAGTCCGAGCCCACCGACGACTGCGATGACCGACGGGGCCCGAGGCTACCACCGCCACTACGGGAACTGGGACGACTCCGCGGCACGGCGGGAGGAGCGGAGCCGATGCTGCCCCTCCTTGACTCACGGTCACCGCTGCGGCTGCCATTCGCGTGGCGGTGGTGGTGCTGACGTTCCCGCGACGGTGGGCGTGGTGGAGGCGGCGGCGGAGGAGGCGAACACGTAGAGGACGCGGTCTTGCCACGGGGCGTGTGGTGGGTGGTCTGCTGGCGCGCTGGGGAGGACGCGGTGCCCACCGCCGACGATGACGGCACCACACCGGCTGCCGTGGAGAAGGCGCGGCGGGATGGGGGCGGCACCGTACCAGTGCCTGACGTGGCCTCTGAAGGCCGGCTGCTCTGAGACGCTGAAGTCGACGGTGACTTCGCTGCCGCCGGTACACCCGTGCCGACAGCCGTGCCGGAGCCGCGTGGCGTGTGCGGCGCGGAACGCAGGGCAAAGGGCACGCCGACAACCGGCGGCGATGCCACACCGGCTGGCACATGGCGCACAACCATCGGACTGAGTCCGCTGTAGCACGGGTTCACGTCGCACCGCGGCGCACGGTGTGGCTCGGGAAGCTGGCCTCTCCGCGGCGTGCGATGCGCCAGCGCGGTGGGCGAGGGGTGCGCTCCAGGCACATTCTGTGCCGTTGACTGCGGACGCCGCTGATCAGCTCCCGCGCCGGCGTGGACGTGCCACCCATGACTGATGTCGTCATCGCGCTCGCATGGGGTCGGTGAGGGGGAAGGCGCCGAGGCCACGTGCGGACTTGGCGTGGGTTGCGCAGGTCGTGCCGGTGTGGGCACCTCACGAGTCAGCCCCGCGGATGCCGCCTCCATTGCCGCCTCTGCTGGCGGCTTGAGGACCGGATCAAACGCCGCCGGGGCCGGCCCTGATGGCGTGACCACACGGTGCGGAGCGTTGTCGGCCGTCGCACCGCGGTCAACTGTGAGCACGTCAAGTCGCGTCGCTGTGGTCCTGCGACCTTCTTCCTCCTCCTTCTCTTCCTCCGCCACGGCGGCATCGAGCTGCTCTCCACGGACGGCAACCTTGTTCTGGTCAACGGACACCGTCGCGGCACCCCCACGCGTGCGGATGCAGTGAACAGGCCGGTGCCCAGTTGCCTCTGCGACTGTGTGTGGTGCGCGCCTGGCGTTCGTCTTAGCCTTGCCCTCACTGGCATGAGCCGGCTTACCGTCGATGCGGTTTGAGCGGCTGCGACTGCGTGTCTGCAGACCGGTGCGTGGCGGCTGCTGCTGCCACGGCGACGAAACCGCCCGAGCCGCGGCGGGAGCCGGTCGCCGGGGTGGCGAAGACCGTTGAGGTAACGGCTCCGGCACCGCACCGCACGGGGGTGTCATGCCGTCGCTCACGGCGTCTGTGCTATCTTCGTCCTCCTCGTCCAGATTGACGTTGATTTCGATCGTGCTACGCCCGCACACACTCGACGGCGACGGGCTTGTCCGCACCTCGCAGTGCGCCGGACCCCCGCCGGAGAGGGCCACGGACACCGCCTGCGGCTGACTGTCTCCCACCAGTGTGGCGCGCCGGTCGCAGGAGTGAATTGGGGATGGCGATGGCACGTCGCTTGAGCCTTCGAGGACACCAAAAGCCTTCTCATTCTGCGACTCCGCATGTTCACCACGAGCTCCGCACAGCCCCTGATTGGAGAGCTGGAGACGAAGACGAAACTGAGTCTGCTCAGCTGCTTCGATGACACGTGCTGGTGGTGATTGTTCGCGGGGCGCTGTGCTGTTGCTATTGTTGTTGGCGTGGCGCAACCCCGTGGGCGGCGCGCGGTCGTGGGATGCACTCCGCGGCTCGTCCTCCGTCGATGACGAGCACACGGGAATCGAACTTGGCCACCGCCTCTCCGCCGCGTGGAAATCCTCTGGCGCACGGCTGTCTGTGTCCTGGCTGGCACAGCGTGGCAGGCTGTTCGCTGCCATCATACACCGCAGCTCCTTGTCGAGCGAAGCCTGCCGCATGGCGCGCGGGGACCGTGACGGCGTGGTGTCTGTGCCGATGCCACCGAAAGTGCTGCACACCAGTCCGCGACTCGCACGCGCGGGTGGCGATTGAACATCTGTATCCATCGCCTCTGGTGCGAGTGCGTGGCGACACCGACACAGCGCGGCCGGTTCGACGTGACAGCGCAGAGAGTCGTTCAGGAATACCAAAAGCGTGCAGTGAAAACACGTCCAGTTGATCCCACGCTCAGCGCCTTCAGCCACGAGCCTCTCTGCCGACCTTTCCACCTGCACCCGTGCGAAATCCTTGTGTACCTCGAATGGCAACGTGATGGTCATGCGCGCATCACGCCGTGTCTCGAATCCCCCCGCGTCGAGCTCCTCGTCCTCGCCGTACACGGCTGCCTCAGCCGCCATGGCGGAGGTCTGCATCTGCGTCCAGAGCTGATTGCGAACGGGCGCGTCACCGGCCAGCCGGGCCAGCGCACCTCGCACAACGAGGGGGTCTTCGTAGGGGAAGTACGTGACGACCTGTGGCGTCTGAACAAAGGCGTCCAACGCGGTCTCAAACGCGTGGCGGCTGAGACAAAGGCATCGCAGTGTACGACTGCTGGACTCGACGTCCTCAGCGCCACCGCGGCCAGGCAACGTTGACTCCTCTGCGCGTGCGTGTGCTTGAAAGGCAGACCACAACGCCTGCTTACACGCACGGAATCCTTGGGAGGTCATGGCTTAGGTGGTTGAAACTGCAGGAACGGTGAGAGGAAGATAAACTGAAGTCTAAACGCAACTTCGGGGCCGGTTGGCAAGCAATGCGCTACACTCCTTCTTGTCTGTGTGTGCCTGTCTGTTTGTGTGTGTGAGAGAGAGGGACGGAGAGAGATGGAGGTAGAGGAATAGATGAACGACGGTAACGTGTGTGTGTGTTTGTGTTTGTGTGCGTCACGTTGCCAGTAGTCGATCACAGGAACGATCCACGATCTTCATCGCCATCGTTGGTTCTCGTTGCCGTTGAGAATTTCGGCTCAACCTGACACCACCGTTTGAACGAAGCGCAGCGAACAAATCTTCCTGAAGAAGAAGAAGCGCGATGAAGCGGGCTCCTCGTTGCTGCTTTTAAGGTGTTATTGCTGTGTATGCATGTGTGTGTGATGACCAGCAGGCTCTGTCGCTTGTAAGGGACGCGAGTGACACAGACTCACCCCTTCTCTCCTCCCTCGCGAAGGGCAGACGTGTGTGCTCTAACGAATCTGATGGGCCTGCCAGCGGCCCGCACGTGGGGCTTTGCTGCGTGTGAGCAGACCGTTCACGTTGTGCTCGAAAAACTTCAGCGGCAACACGGCCGATCGCATCGACACACCCAGCTTTTCCATCTCCGACCACGCCACGGGAATGGGATTGAGACCTGCCGCTGCAAGTGTGTCCATGGATCGCTCATACCCTTTTTGCACGAGCACGTCGGTTGTGTCGTCGACACCGTAGAAGCTCAGGAAGTGGCAGCCAGGCTCCAGGTAGATGACCTGGAGAGGCTGGTCGTCGACGGCAGGGCTGGCTGAGTCTGAGGCGTTCGCCGCCTGCTCCTGCTCGATGAGCTGCTGGTACTGGTCCACCGCAAGCAACCCATGCTCGTCTTTCCAGGCAAGAAGCGTCCGTTCACCGGCGAAGGCGAAGTAGTCGCCGAGCGGCGGCGCGTCGGCCTCCTGTTCAAGCGTGTACACGCGGTATTCACCGAGGGCACCGGTGTAGTAAGCCTCGTCGTCGTCTCCCCCTGCGCCATGCCCGGACGATGACGATGTCTCCACCGCAGAGGCGTCGGCACCGGCTTGTGGTGTGGTCGACTTGACCTCGAACAGCGCGCGCAGTACGTGGTGGGCGATGCTGTTGGTGCGTGGCCCGTGCCCCACGGCAATGCCGCGCGGCAAGACGACAATGTCACCACTGTGGCAGCGGCAGCCTTCCTTGTCGCGCAGGAAGGACACCGCGGTGGAGGGACCACCGGCTGCGCGTATGTAGCGTGCGGTGTCGAGAAACTCCATTGCGCGCTGCTCCATGCCGGTCAGAGGCACTTCCAGCAGTGTCGGGCCGACACTCGCCATCGTGTCCGCCACGCGAAGGCTCTCCATGCTGCCGCCTCGCTCCGACATCAGGTGTACCTTGTCGATCAGTGTGGACTGCTGCAGAGTCCGGTAAAAGTCACGGAATTGGTAATTCAAGAGCTCGCGGCTGATCGCGATCCCTGCGGCGTTCGCGGCTGGGATGGCACGAAAGGACGGCGCGCGCACAAAGGCGTGCACCGCGAGAAGGAGCGTGCACCCTCGCATCAAGCAGCAGCAGTCTTTTCTTTTTGACTTCCTCTCGTTGTCCTTTTCTTCTTTTCGTTAGCCACGTGCGAAGGAGAAAGAAGAGAGAGAGAGAGAGTTGGTGGCTGAGTGAGGTTGCTTTGCCTCTTCGTCTTACTGGCGTAACTGAACCAGGCGAATCCGGCTTAGGACCGTGCTCAGTCGGTGGGCACGTGGACAAACAACGAGTTGACACTGCGAGAGAGCGCAACTCACGGAGAAAGGAGGGGGGGAGGGGGACCCCTATGGGAGAGAGCGCGAACACACACACACACACACACACACACACACACACACACACATACGCACGTCCTGGAACAAGACCGGCGAATCATGATGCTTTCTTTTCTTTTTGTTGTGCTGATGGCCGTCCTTGTCGGTGCCCCAAAGGGCTGAAGAGCAGCATCGGTGTATCTAAGTGAGGAAGAAACAAGTCTATTGTTGCGCATCGGCGATCTTTGTGAACATCTAGAAAAAGAGGGGTCTCTCACTCTCACTCAGTGAAGGCAGAAATAAGCAACACAGACTCGCCAGCTTTTTTGCTTGCGCGCACAGGTGCCTCTGGGTACGTCTCCGTTCGAGCTCCCGCAGCAGCGCTACTCCACCGGCGGAGGGGTTCCAAAGTAGCGCCGCGCAACGTACCGGTGCACGTCGAGGTGCTCAAAGTACGGCTTGCGCCACGCGTCCGCGCTGCGGGCGGGCCGAGACTCGCGATGTGTGCTGCGAGCGGAGACCACCTCCGACTGCCTGGCCGCCGACGCGGAGGCATAGCCTAGACGACTGCGCAGCGCCGTCGTTGATGAGGTGGCGACACAGACCCCAACCGCACTGGTCGCGGTGTAGCGAGTGCTTGGCGAGGGCTGTAGGTCGTACGAGTTGCGCCAGTAGGTGCGACTCTTCACCGCGACGGGGGTCGCGTGCGTTGTTTTTTCAGCGCTTGCGTTTGCACCGTCCGCGGCGGTGGCGGCAGAGTCAAGGTGCTTTCGCGCAATGGGCGGCACCACCTGCACCTGCTCCTCGTTCTGGTAATACAGATGGAGCGGCTTGACGACGGTGTGGAGGGTCGGCGGCATCTGCAAGTAGGCGACGCTGGGTCTCATGTCGGCGGTGGCGTTCACGCTGGGCGCCGGGGCGGACCCGCCACCCGCGGGCGGCGATGTCCCAGGGCCTTGGGCGTCGCTGGCCGTCGGTCCTGAAGGCGGAGGCTGTGCACTCGCCGCCGCGGACGTGCCGGGGAGAGGCACCGGTGCGGGTGGGGCTGCTGCTGCGATCGCACCAGCGCTCCCGCCCGTGGGCATTGGCATGGGTGGCGCCGGCTGCGGTGGTGGTGGTGGTGGTGGCGGCGGGGCGAGTGGACCTGGCAAGGCTGTCTGTGGTGGTGGCTCTAGTGCGCCTGCCAACTGCTGTGCCGGTGGCACCGAGTTGGGGAGCGACGTGTTCGCGGGAAGCGCCGCAAGTGGTGCCGCGGCCGCGGGCGAGGGCGAGCTTGACCCCAGTGGTGGCATGCCGGACAGAGGTGAGTGACCGCGGCCAGCCTCCGCCGCACCGCCCCCACGAAGAGGCGCACTCGGCGCCGGTGAAGGTGACTTGCTCGTCGCTGCGTTGGCCCCTGCCGTTTGCGTGGCGGACGGTGGCGGCGGCCGCGTGATGGCCGCGGTGGCTGGGACGGGAATGGCTTTGGGGCGCCCGCCGGACTTGGCGGGTGGGGTTCTGCGGGTGTCGTCACCAGGGGCGGACTTGCCCCGTCGTTCCCACGGCGGAAGTGCCTTCTTCTTCTTGGACTCATCCCCGCCGCCGAAGAGACTGGCCATGTCCAGCCGCATACCGCCGCTCTTGGCCTCCGCCACGTTGCCGGTACTTGTGGCCGCGGTTGGCGTAGGTGGCGGCGGCACACTCGCCGGCGGGGGTGGGGGAACACTCATCGGGAACAGACGCGCACACCGCAGCGAGGGTTGGTGGCGGTGGTGGAGGTGGGGGACGGTCAACGAGAGAAAGAGGGGGGTGGGCCACACAAATCCACTGAAACAGTACNGTCAGTCTGGTGGTGGTGGAGGGGGGGGGGGAGGCGTGTGGCACGCGTGCGCACGTGCATGCATGCGTCTGGGGTGGCAGCACAACACACAAATGTGCTCTGGTGATTGACCTACCATCTCGCGCCATCGTCCAGAGGCACGTGACCGGATGAAAAAAGTGGAGGAAGGGAAGAGAGCACAGACACACGAACGCACTGACGTGGCCTTGCACTGATTCTTGTTTCTTTTCTCCTCCACACGGGAGAGCACTCTGCATTGCATGTCACGTTCTAGTAAAGAAAACCAACAGCAGAAAAATGAGGCGAGGAGTGTCAAAACAAAGGCAAAAGACACACCGGTGATGTTCGTAGAGTGCGCAACTGTGGAGAGAGAACCTCTAGCTCGCTTCCCGACGTGAGCACAAACAACCAAAAAAAAAAAGAACACCTGCACGGAATTGTGGCGATGCGTGTCCACAGAGGGTCTGATCTATTTTGTAAAAACAAAAAACCACTGCCCATTTCCTTCTATGGCCTCTTCTTCCCGAAGACACACACACACACACATATATATATGTCGCGCTCCGCGCCTTCAACGTGTGGTACTTACAGGTACTGAAGGCGGTGGTGGATGCGCGGGCGGACTGCCGGAACAGCTCGAGGTCGTCACCACGGTGTTGCTTGTGGTAGCTGCGATTAGATGGCTCGAGGACACGCTTGTCTTGTCCGCGACTGTGCGGTGACCGCTGTGCTGACTCGTCGCGCTCACACTGCGGCTGTGACGACTGCCGGCGCGTTGGCGCTGCTCCGCCTTCAGAGGTTCGACTGGGATGGTGGGCATCCTTTGACGGCGGCTCTCGCGCTTGTGAATGTCCGTTGTCCGCAGGCTTGGGCTGGCCCCGTAGTACCGTCGCTGGATGTAGTTGCCCACATTCGGGTTCGTCCACTGAGCCCCCGAGTAGCGGCGACTGCTCAGCTTCGCGGACGTGAGGGCCGCCGCGGCCGATGCGCCGGCACCCGCCACGGTCGGCCCCGCACCCGCTACGGGCAGCACCACGCCACTGCTTGCCAGCGTCGTTGCGAGGGTGGCGGCGGGCGGTAAGATGCCGAGCTGAGCGTAGTAGTCGTAGCCAGTGGTGGGCGCGGTGGGGGCCGGCGCGGTGGGGGCTGGCGCGGGCTGCGACAAAGGTGGTGGTGGTGGTGGTACCGCGACAGCGGGCGGTGGTGGAACACCGGCCTCTCCGGCTAAGCCGACCCCACAACCTGGCGGTAGCGGTGGCGGCGCACCACCGATGCCTAACGGGGACCCTGCTGTGGCCGTGTCCGTGACGGGGTTGGGCTGCGGCAGTGGGGCCATCACCGGCAGTGTGGCGGGGGTGGGCACCTGCGGCGGCATCGGTGGCGGTGGGACGGGTGCGCTGCTGTCCGGCACCGGCACACTGCCCGGTGGCGGCGGCGCTGTGGTGGTAGTGGTGGTGGGTGCGACAGGTGGTGGCACGCCGGTGGTGTTGGCACTGGCAGGCGGAGGGGGCGGTGCGACGAGACCGGCGGACGTGTACGCCTCGGGTGGAATCGTCGGCAAGATCGCTGCGAGTCGGTCCACGGCACCGGGCGACAGCCGGTTCAGCTCATCACGCGAGGACTGCAGCATCTGCAGCGTGGCGGCCATGTCCCGCTCCACCTGCGCCACTTCCTCCTTGCGGCGTTGGATGTCGCGCTCGGCCTTGTCGCACCGCTCGCCCGCGAGGCGGAGCTGGTCCTTCAGCTTGGCGGTGTAGTACCCAATGTCCCCCTGACCGTCGCCTCCCGCGCCGCCGCCGAAGACCCGGCTGCAACGCCGCAGCAACCCCATCGTGGACCGCTCGCGCACCTCGCTCGCGGCGAGCTTCTCACGAAGCTGCGCGTTGCGCCGCACCAGGGAGGCCCTGAACTCCCGGTACGGGGTCGACCCGGACAGGTACCACGTCGGCTCCGACAAGCTGTCGAAGTCACCCGTGATGGTTGCGTGTTCGTCCTGATACCAGCACCGCACCAGGCCGTTCGCGTCAGCCGACCACACGACGAACCGAGAGAGCTGCGAGGGCCAGGCGAGGGAGGTCACCCAGCCCCGCGACTGATCGTCGACCTTGTGCAGCAAGGTGCCCGTTGCACTGTCAAAGATGCCCATGTGGCCATCCGCCGAGCCCGAGTACACGCGCGCACCAATACGGCGCAGCGCCAGCACCGCCGCCTCGTGAGGCTGGGCGATGCGCACAGCTTCACACGTGTGCAGACCCCAGACGATGATCTGTCCACTGCGGTCTCCGGACCACATGTGCTCGCCGACACGGGTCAGGCACAGAACACCCCCGCTCTGCGAGTGGAAGTAGCCCGTGAGTTGGAGCTCGCCGCTGCCGACATCCCAGACCTTTACCGTATTGTCATCAGAGCCGCTCACAAGCGCATTCCCTTCAGCGTAGAGGCATCGGATGGGACCTTCGTGAGTGCCGTGCGCAGTGTGCATGAAGCGGATGTAGCGTCCATCGCGCACACGCCACTGTATAATGCGCTGATCTTGGCCCGCCGAGTACGCCAGCCCACCAAACTGGGCCAGGGCGAGGACAGGACCAACATGCTTGCGAAGGCCATAATGGAACGTGCACGTCACAGCGTTGTACACCTCAATCGACCCGTTACTGAGGCCGAGCCACATCGTCTCCACCGCGCCACACGCCTCGTCGTCTCCCGCCTCTGCGTCGGCGTCAGTGGTGGCGGGCACCGCCATCATGCTGTGCACGACGTGGGCAGGCACCGCCACGCCCCCGGAACCCCCTAGCCGACGCAGGCCTTCGCTATGCGGCCCGGCCGGTCGGTCAAGGGCAAGAAAAGCGGAGCGCCGCGTGGTGCCAGATGACAAGATGTTGCCGTTCCCGCCGACCGCCTCGGCAGAGAACCGGCGTATGACCTCGGCGGTGCGGGCGTTGCGCACTTCCAGCCCGCCATCGGCGTAGCTCACCCAGACGGTCTGCTGTTGGGAGGAGGCAGCCATGATCTGCGGCGGTGTTGAGGTCGCGAACACCTTGTCGTTGACAATGAACTCCTCGTCAACAAGGTTGCCGAGGGTGCTGATTCGTGGTTGCTTCGACCCAGCTGGGGTCATGCTGTTAGGGTTCATGCTTCCCAGCGAGGATGACATCTTCGGAGGTTCTACTATCTTTGTGCGTTCTATTCTTCTTGCAGCCTTTTTTCTTTCTGCGACTCGTCTATGAGCGTGATGTAACTGCGTTCTATGCTGTGTGGAGGATGAGGGGAAGAGAGTGGTGAGGCAGAGACAGCCAAACCAGGTGTGTGAGTGTGTGTGTGCGTGCGCGCGAGGCCGTAAACCCACTCAAAAACCAGCTTTTTATTTATTTAGTGTGCGTACATGTACGACGACGAGGATGATCAGAGAGAGGGAGGAGGAGGGGTTGATTACACATTCTTTCACCTTCGTTCAACTCGACTGCGTGTATGTGCGTCTGAGAGGCCGCCAATACTAGCCACACAGCGCGCGAAAGCGAAGGCTTGCTCGGTCTTGGCATCTCACTTCAGACATGCCCCCCACAGCCCATTGTTGTTGCGTGTGTCTCTGTGTGTGTTCGTGTTATCACCGATCGGAAACAGAGCCCACACACCCAGTCGTACAGCCAATGCAGCAGCACTACCTTTCCAGACGCTGTTATGTACACTCGTTCTCCTTTTTGTTGTTGTGCTTCTTTTTGCTAGCTCTCTTGAGTGAAAACATCATGCAACATCGCTGCACACGGTTCCCTCCCTCCTCCCTCCTCGCTCTCTCTCTCTCCACCCTGAGAAAACAACCCGAGGACAGCGAAAAAGAGAGAGGAAAAAGTGGTGAACCCACGCAGCTTGATCTTTTCTGTGTGTTTACTGCGTGTATTCTATGGTGGTCTAAAACGACATGCGACGGGCAGGCTTCGGCGGGGCACCGCCAGAGACCTTCGCGTCTAGGGAGTCCGTCGTGCGACTGCTCGGCGGCACGCCGTACACCTTCGGCGCGTTGGCGCCAGGCGCTCCCTTCGCCCCGCCCGCTGACGGTGGCGGTGGCGGCGGGAGAGGCGGCTCGTAGCTTGTGCTGCGCGCCACCTGCACGGCACTGCTTGTGATGGGCACGACGTGGTGCGTTGTGCTGGTGAGCGTCGTCGTGAGCGGCGGCGCCGAGCGCACCACTGTCAGCGTCGTCAGCGCTGGCGGCGTTTCAATGTCCAGCGGACCAGAGCCACCGCTCGTGCCGAAGGTGGCCAGTTGCGGGCTAGCAGCCATGCGCGCGGCGAGGTCCTGCAGCGCGCCAGTGCCCCCAGAAGCCGGCGCTGACGGCGGTGGTGGCGGTGGTGGTGCGGGCGTTGTCGCAGGCGCTGGGACCGGTGCAGGTACGGCAGAGACCGGTGGTGGCGCAGCCGAGGGCGGCAATGGCACCGCTCCGCTGGGGACCGGGACTGGCGGCGGAGGTGGTGGCACACCACCCGCAGGAGGCGGCACAGGCACCGGTGGTGCCGCCGCCACCGAATCGCCAGCCACACCAGGCACCGGTGCGGGAGGCTGCGTGACGTAGTACCCACTGGCTTGAAGCTGCGCGCGCGCGGCGTTCGCGGCATCCAGTGTTTTCGTCAGGTTTTCCTGTACAACGGCCAACTGCGCCTTGCGATCCGCCAAGAGTGAGTCGAGACGACGGGTCTCCTCGACGAGCTTGGCGGCGTCCTTGTGGCGTTCACGCATGTTTGCTTCCATCACATAGTACCGCATCGCCGCCGACTGCTGGTTCTCGTTGTTCTCATCCAGATAGGCCCTGACGTTCTCCTCGGTGCCGTTAGACAGCACCACCAGCTCCGCCAGCTCGCGTTGCTCGTCCAGAAGCCGTTCATTGGACGCGAGGTACGGCCGCTGCGTGGAGTAGTACCAACGCATGTCCAGCTGATGGGCCCGGACGGACGTGCTCGGCATGTGCTCGTCGTGATGCCAGCACCGCACCGTGTTGTCGGCGGCACCAGACCACAGGTAGAACCGATCGACTTCGACGACCGACTGGAGGGCCGTCACGCGCGCACCGGCGTGATCAGCCATCCGCTCCACCATGGTCCCGTCCAGTGCGTGGTAGACGCAGATGTACCCGTCCACACCGGTCGAGTACACGCGTGATCCCACCCGCCGCAGTGACGTGATACGGCCCTCGTGTGGGTGCGAGATGAGCAGTGCGGCACCGCTCTCCTGCAGCCGCCAGACGGCCAGCTGGCCATTGTTGTCGCCTGACCACATGGTGACCCCGACACGACACAACGTAGACACGCCCCCAGACGCCGCGTGTAGGCGGCTGACCTGAAGCGGCGCACCCGACGGTACGTCCCACACACGGATCGTGCCGTCGTCACTCCCGCTGACTAGTGCGGTACCTTCCGCGTAGAGACAGCGGACATAGTTTGCGTGGCCGCTCAGCATGCGCAGGAGCTGGCCGTCCGCCACACGCCACTGCGCGATTTGACAATCCGCGCTACCCGAGAACACGGAGGCCGCCTGCGCCGCCTCCGCGAAGCAGTACACCCCCGCCATGTGCTTGCGGAGCTGGCGTATCAGGAGACAGCGCCGTGCGTCGTACACCTCAATCGTACCCGTGGATAAGCCGACCCACATCTGCGGTGTCGCCTTCTCTTGCAGATCTCGGTCCGTCGTGCCGAGCAGCCTCCGACCCGAGGCCGCGGTTGGGTCAATAACAGGCTGCAAGCTCCACACGCGTGTTGAGGAGGAAGGCCGCGCAGCTGGGGCAAAGACGTGCACGACGCCACCCGTGTGCACATCGTGGAGCTCGATTGCACCGTTACTGAGCGCCAGCCACACGTTCTGACCAGCGACGGCCATCGTCACGACCGCGTCTGTGGCCTGAAACGCGGTCGTCTTCGGCGTGACGTTGGCGAAGTAGCCACTCAACTGCGCGCACAGTGACATCTGAAGGTGCGTGCGGTGAGTGAGTGAGGGACGAGTTGTCTATAGGTGCAAAGAGGCCTCTCAGCAGTTCTAAAGCGAGACCACAAAAAAGCAAGAAAAGGCAAAAAAAAGGCAAAAGACACACCACACAAGTCTTCACCGTGCTGTGTAATCTATGGCTGTGCTTGTATGCGCGTCTGAGAAGTTCAGCAGGAAAGGGAGCACTGACAGAAACACTCTTCAGACCTTCGGTACTTTGTTCTTGTTGCTCGTGAACTTGCCCGAGTCGCCGCTGCCGACAGACGAAAAGGCCGTCGTGTGTCGTAGGTTCGGCTCGACAACCACGACAAAGTGAGAGAAGCAATGGTAGCAGCGAAGGAGAGAGAAGAAGAGATGCAAAGACAATCATGTTGGTGTAAGTAGCGTGTGACGCAACTGAGCGCAACAGTGCAGCGATACAGACAAGTGCGTCATTGTAAGCACACATGCACACACATGCAAATGCACACTCGCGAGCAAGCTACCACGTGCGCTAAGCAAAAATATTCCGTCACCTCTTTAACTTGTTTGGGATCGGACGCAAGAACGAGCATTGCAACACAAAACAAAACAAAAAATGCAAAAGTAGAGAAATAAAAAGAAACCGCACATAGTACGAGAGCACGCTCAACAGTTGGACGGCGCCGTCGGGTGAGGCGCATTCGCATTGGCCGTGCGCCGCCTTCTCCCTCTTCGCCTCATCACGCGAACCGGGCGTGTGCATCGTCAGTGTGATAGTACTGCGCGTTGTAGCCTTGACCGGGCGTGTAGACTCGTCCTGTCCGTTCCACCCGCTGCGGCCCCGACCAGGAAGGGTCGTCGCTCGTCGTCCTCTCGGCTTCCACGACGACAAGCACGCGAACCGGGTCGATAATGATCAGCCCGACGCGCCCGCCCACGCACAGCTCCGGTGCCAAAAAGAAGCGCGATACTTGCGCGGGCAGGACGTCCTCCTCCCCCTCTCCATCACCGATCCCACTGCCACCCTTTTCTGCCTCAGCCCGCAGCTGGCGCCGCGCGTCGCAGGCAGCCGCCATGAGGGGCTTGCGCAGGAGAGGAAGCGTCGGCGCCGGTGGCAGAGGAAACACACAGAAGTCATCGACCAGTTCAGGCTTGCGCAGCAGCTGCGTGGCGATGAGGTTGGCCTCTTGCCGACTAATCTCCAAGAGCTTCCCCGTGAAGTACCGAAACATCCGATTCACAGGGTAGCCGCCGGGGATGTCGGAGGCTTGCAGTGGACGGGTGGGCTGCGTGGCTGTTGTTGCCGTCGTCGCCGAAGAAGCTTCCCCGGACACGTCGCCGCCTGTGCGAGCGGGAGCCACAAGGCGGCCGAGCCTGTGCCGACGCGTCTCGCCATTGTTAAGCAGCGCGCGGTGGTGGCTCTCGAAGTGCAGCCGCCGCCGCATCACACTGCGGAGGGTTTCGGCGACCGCCGTCGCGTACGCGGGGCCGCACTGGGCGTTGAAGAGGTCGGTGATGTTCAGCACCCGTGTGCGTGAGTTCTCCACACTGCCGTGATTCATGAAATCCACGACTGTCATCAGCTCAGACGGCTTGAGCGCAACAGCGAGCGTGGGGATGTGAAGAGGGCGCGACGGTGGCCGCGGCGAACTCACCACGTCCGCCGACGACGGCGGCTGTGGAGTGGTGACTTCCGCTCTCGTCTCTGCGCGCGAGACGGCAAGCACGTACTGGAGCAGCTCCTCCTCTGTCAGTCCCGTACTCTCCTGCAGCCGCCAATATTCTTCCGGGCCCTGCGACAGTTGTGTGACGCTCGTTGTCTCCGCAGCCTCTTCGCTGGAACGTGCCTCCGCGCTGTTCTCGTCGTCGCTGCGCTCGCCTGCGTGCCAGGCAAAGTCCTCGGCCTTTTCACCCTGCCGCAGCGGCCGCTGCACGGTGAGAATCAGTGGCGGCACGTTGTGGAGCATGAGCGGTTCACCAACGCGACGACCTGTCGGCGCCGTGCGGTGACCTGGAGCGACGCCCCCGGAGGCTTGCGGCACGTGCACCCCGTCGGCGTCTTCGTCGGCACGCGGACGGCTCAACGGCGCACTGGCCACGCTCTGTGTCGCCTCCGCACCGTCGTGTATGGCGACCGTGAAGCTGCCCGTCTCGCGATCATCGAGTTGGGTGAACTCTTTGAAGTGCCACTCACGACGCGCATCCCGCACGTAAAGCTGCCTCTCCCGTAGAAACCACTCGTACCCGGGCATCGTCGCGTGTGGGGGGATGGCGAACTGGCTGGGCAGCAAGGCGCCACCGCGCATCGCCTGCATCTCCTCGTGGAAGAAGCGGAGCTGCTGCTCCCATAGACTGTCTCGGTAACGCAGCAGCACCCACAGACGACGACACGTGCTTGCCAGGTGCAGGACGTCGGCGTAGTGAAGGCAAGCCGTCACCCACTCCCAGCAGTCGAGCGGAATGTGGATGAAAGGGACTTCCATCGGGTCGCGGTTGCGGGCCTCGGCCTGCTGCCGGAACTCTTCGCGGATCTCCGAAAGCGTTTGCCCTCGAGCGCCGTCAGGCTCGGGACTTGGCGAGACCCCGCCCGGGCCCGTGTGGGCGGACACCGACCACGCTGAAGGCGACGCGTGGAGTTCGAGCGCGACGGCGCTGTTGCCCTTGCGGAGACTGCCGTTAGTGAAGGTCGGACCGTCGGCGGCGAGTGGCGAGAGCGCGCCGGCTGTGCTGGGCGGAGCGGGGGAGGGGGCAATAACGGGCGTGCTCTGCTGGCTTGTCCGCCGTGAGCTGAGGCGTTCCGCCCAAGTGGACATGATCGTGTGTGTGTGTGTGTGTGTGTGTGATGTCACGAGGAGCACCTATTCTTGATTTTGATGTCTTCTTTCCTTTTTTGCTTCTTTTTTTTTTGCCAGCGTGTGTCTCGTCGATTTTTGCACCCTTGAGCAACTAGGGTGATGACGTGGTGACGTGATCGTCGATGAATGAACGAGTGCGCTCGTCGTGATGTGTGTGTGTGCGCACCAAGACGTTCCCTTCCTTCCTTCTTTTTGACGCAGGAGAGATAGAGAGACGGAGGGGAAAAAACAACAACACTGATGCGAATGTACGAGGTCGAGGGAAACGAACAAGATGAATCACTGAAGGCGGCCAGATGCACATGTATGTGCGTATACAGAGTAGCACTGGGGGAGGTGTATGCGTGTGTGTGTGTGTGTCGCACACATGAGACAGGTGGAGGATGTGAGCCGAATCGATCTGTGAACGGCTGCGCCTCTTCTTTTTTCTGTTTATTGCAAAAGTGCGGTCACGGCAGGCAGCGTTTTGCTCGTCGCGAGAGGTGTGTGACGAGGCCACACAAGACGCTCGTGCGTGAGCTCTTATTGGCCGATGTCATGTGCAACAGTCAACAACAACAGCCAAACACACACACACACACACACACACACACACACAACGAGAAAAAAACTGCTCAAGAAGGGCAGCCCACAGGTGTGCCGCTTCTCCTTGGGTCTTTGTTTCGCCATTAGCAAGGAGGAGGGGGTGCGGAAAATTCTGTGAGAAATCGTGTTCGTTCGTGGCGCCGACACGTGAGTACACACACCTGCGCATTGATGGATTCGCGTGGGACGTGGGACTAGATGCGGTTCCACGCGGGGATGCCAGTCGGGGAATCCTTCGGTGCGAGTTGGCGGCGCTTGAGTGTCGACGTCGGCCGGTACTTGTTTGCAATGGCGTGCCACTGGTACCACAACTGCCTGTACACGCGTGGGCGGAATGCCGAGTTGACCTCCGTGCTGTGCAAACCCGCCGTGAACGGCTGTGGTGTGTCCCGCTGCGCGATGATGGCGCGGCGCGAGTCTTCTTCAAGAATAGCCTGTAGCTGCTCGGGCAGGATCTCCTGATCCCGGCGGAGCTGCAGCGCCATCACGGTGGCCGCCGCGCGCGTCTCTGGGTTGGGTGACCGCTTCATGGCCTCCAGTTCGCTGTCCGCGGGGCGATCGCCGTAGACGTCGGCTTCCCACTTGTCTTCGTAACCTTTCACGCCTTGCTGCGCGGCAAGGCGCATCAGCGAACTGGCCTCACGCGGTCTCCAGTTACGCACGAGACAATCGTGAAAGTACTTCACCATGGTCGGGTGAAGCTGACGGTCCTCGTCGATCATCTTCTGAAGTACGTGGCAAGCCTTCTCCCAGTGGTTGAAGCCGGGGATTGTCATGGTGACGATGACAGAGTTGTGCATTGTGTCCGTCGAGTCGAAACCGTTGGCCTCGCACGTCTGCAGCGCTTCCAGCGCCACCCGCCAGTGCTGCAGTCTTTCCAGACGGTGATTAAGCTTAAAATCAAAGTTGTAGCCGTGGTCAGCGTTGGCCATTCCATTGACAATGTAGTAGTAGGACGCGCCGTTGGGCTGCACGCCGTCCTCCTGCATCGCGCGCACAACCTTCACGATCTCTAGCGCGCGACCCCACAGCGACTGCGAGAAGAGGATGGTGTTGTAGTGCTCAAGTGTTAATCGGTAGCCGACCATGCGTCCCTTGGAGGCGAAGATCATCGACTTCTGCCACGACGACGTGTTGGCCATGCGGCGCAACACGCGCAGGAATTCCGTGGGATCACGGCGGATGGGATCGGTCATGGCTATCTCCCGACGCCACACGTGAAGCACTCACCTTGTCGGTGTGTCCGGGGTTCTTTCGGTTTCCCCCTATCGTGCTCCAGACTGACGCACAAGCGTGAGAAGGAAAACAATAAAAGAGTGTCAGCACAGAGATCCACAGGCGCGTGTTCACACAGACACACACGCACACACCAATGGATTTGACGTCACCGTGCGCACTGCTCAAGTGAGGGAAAGTGCGTGTACGGGAGGAGGGAATAGAGAGGAGGGAATAGACCACAGCAATGGGAAGACGAAGAGCGAGGTGCACCTATGCGAGCGATTCAACGCGGAAGTGAGTGCAGACACACAGAAACAACAACGGTGACAAGAACTGTTTCGAGCGCGCGCGCTGCCATCCGTGGGAGCAGGCGGAGACGGAGGCGCGGAATCAAATGTGTAGTGTGTCCGTTACCCGCCGCACCCAGAAGGAGCCATTGTGAAGTGGCTTTACCTGGGCACCGCGAGCTGGTGCGTGTGTCAGCGCACGCACACACACACACACATATATATATATGTATATATTGGTATGAGTTTGTTCTGTTAAGGATCAGTAGCGGAAGGTATCCCGTGCCAGGTGTGTGTTAGAAGATGAGATATAGTGTGGTCCTACACGCGAAGAGAACCACGTGCGTGTGCTTGTGTGTGTGTGTCGGGGGAAGGAGAACAAAGAGCACATAAAGCAAGACCCAGCGCAAACGAGAGGAAACAAAAAAGTGAAGAAAATTCAAAGGACCCATCGAGTAAGCATCGACAGATGCTTGTGAGCTACCCGCTTGGAATGAGCAGGACATGAGTTGGAGACAACACGCAGTGAAACGAATAAGAAAAAGGACGGAGCGAGTATATGAAAACCCTCGTGCCTTGAACGAAGCGCACGCACGCCGTGGTGTTCGTCTAAAACACATCCCTTGCACTGCCTTTTCGCAGGGCTGAGATAACACCCTCCACGCTGTCGTTTTCTGCACAGAGCTGCTCCACCTCGGCTGGACTGAAGGCACGCCCCTGACGCTGCGCGACCTCCTTGTACACTTGGTGAAGCAGCTCCTGCGGCACGACGCCGGAGTCGCTGGCACTGTTGAAGTAGTGCTTCACCATGTCCACCGCGCACTCGGGAGAGAAGTGTGCCATGTGCAGCTTCATCGTCACCACACCCGGACGGGTCAGCGCGGGATCAAGGTGCTCGATGTGGTTTGTCGTCATGACGACAATGCGTCCAGGCGCGTTGAGAATACCGTTTAGGGCACCGAGGACACCCTGCATACTCAGCTTGTCTGTCGTGAACGTGCTGCTGATGGCGACCTTATCGTGCGACTTCTTCTTTTTCTTCTTCTGCTTCTTATCGGATGAGCTCTCGCTGCCCTCCTCCGCATCATCATCACCCTCACTGCCATCATCATCCGTGCCGCTCTTGTCTGCATCCGTGCCCTCTTCGTCGGCACGGCTTGCCTTGTTCTCCTCGTCATCGCTGCCCTTGTCGGAAGCGTGGGGACTCTCAACTTCCACCTTCTTTTCCTTCCGGTCGCCCTCTTCCGCGGCCCCTTCGGTCGTAGCGGCGACGGCGGTCATCTCCTCTTCCTTGGCCGCTGCCACCGCCGCCGCAGGCGCCGTTGCCGTCGCGGCCTCCGTGGCGACATCCTTCCAAGAATCGCGCAGTACGATGCCGGAAGCGGCGTCGATGTCCTCCAGAACGTAGATGACCTTCTTCGCTGGGAGCCGCATCGACGAGTCGGAGGCGTAGCGGGAGCGACCTCTGCCAGGCAGACGGCAGCGTGCGTCGAACATGTACTGCAGCAGCTGCCGATTTGTCTGCACGCGAGAGAGTGGGATGGAGAGGAGGTTGCGTCCCGTATACGCGGCGATGGCCTTCACGAGGCTCGTTTTGCCTGTGCCAGGCGGCCCGTAGAGGAGCAGGACCAGCTTGTGCGGGAAGCCAGGAACGGCGAACTTGCCCGTCTTGGCCTGGAACTGGTCGATCAAGTTGATCAGACGCGACTTCTCTGGGAAAAAGAGCGTGTTGAATGTCTTTTCCTGCGAGAGTGGAAAGGACTGGCACTGCATGAGTTCGTTGCCCGCGGCCACCTTCTCCACAAGCGGCTGCAGGAGATAGCGACTGCGGTCAGTCGTGTCCCTGACCGAGTCCTTGTACCACCCCCACGCCTCACCAATGAAGGCCGTGGCCGCGTCCTTCGCCATTACGCTGGTCTGCGTGGAGACGAGAGAGATGGCCTTGTCGCGGATTTTGGACCGTGACCCACCGCGGCCGCCGCCGCCACCGCCACGGTCTTCGTCGCCCCGACCACCACCACCATCACCGCCCTCACCACCGCCTTTGCCACCAGAGTCGGGGACCACGCTGAACTTGAGCGCTGGTGCGACAAGCACACTGCTGTCCTCCGCAGGAACAGTCTGCACGCAGTAGCGCTTCTGCAGGACATCGACGAGTGTGGTGCCGACGTCCTCCGTGGTGTTGCCAGGAAGGCGCTTGTACCGGTACGCGCCCTTTTCGTACGTTGGCTTGACCTTGCGCGACACGTACTGTGTGACGGCCTCGTTCAGCACGCTGTTCTCGCACACATCGATGGAGACGCTGCCGTACGTGTCGTACACCGGGGGCTGGATCAGCGTTGTGCTGCTCGCGTGCATGAAGAGATTCAGACAACGACTCACCAGATCCGGCCACGTGTTGCGGAAGAAGTGGTGAATCATGCCTGAGATGACAGGGATGAGAACGGCAATGAGCATGTCCACAATGAGGTTGCCCGTCCTCAGGGACGCCATGAAATTGAGATTCAACAGCGAGGAGTAAACGTCCATCTTGCTGGCAATAACACGTGTTACTCTTCTTGTTGTTGCTGTGGAGGGTGGAGAAAAAGGTCCGTGAAGAGGGCAAATGATGCTCTCGAACGTACCTGACCCCAAGTGAGGAGAGAATAACGCGAATCAGTGTATGTACAGGCCAGTGACTGCAGCACGCGTACTTGAAAAGAACGCAAAAAAAAAAAAAAGAAAATGAGGATATCGAGCAAACAAGAAAAACAAACAGAGGAATGTGTGCTTCCTCGCGCAGGCAGTGAAATCAGTACTCACACCAGGTGATGTACTGGCTAAACTTTTGGGGTCGCGTCCGAAACGAAGTATCAAAAGAAAAGACAAAACAATAAGAGGAGAGGGTGCACTCGCAGCTGATACCTAAATCCCGCACCCAGGCGCCAAACAAGGAAGAACAGAGATGAGAAGGGGGTGGGGAGAGAAATGTCGAAGAGGACACGGAAAGACTCGACCAGCCGGGTCACCGCGGGAGGACACAGCGGACCACCCCCCGAAACACATACGCACGTCTACGAACAGCTGATCGCGCGATGGAGTGAGTGGAGTGGGGTGGGGGTGGGAGGTCCGGACTGACCAGCGATGAGAACAGGCATGTGCGAAAAGAAGAGAAAGAGAGGTGAGCTACCCACTCGGGCTCATGGGAGAGGGGAGGGGGGCTAAAAATGGATATAACTCCTGGGCAGCCGACATCTTTTGTTTTTTTTTGATTTGTTCGGCTCCTTCTCGTTCTTCCTCGCTGTGCCACAGCAGCAAGCGTGATCGAAGGAACTTTTGGTGAAGAGGAAAAGAAGAGAGAAGGAAGAGAGAAGGGCGAATGCGGAAAGAGTGTGCTTGACGACGCAGTGACGACAGGGACCACACGTGGGGGTCGACGTACCGTACGGTCTCTCTCGCTCTCTCTCTCTCCTACCCCTCATTGGCTGGTACACTTTACATCGTAGGCAAACGGCTTGGGCCGGCGCAGTCGAATGAATCCGTGCACAAACACAGACTTCATTCCACCGACACCTCGGGGGCGTTGAAGCGTCCGGTATTGCCGTTGGCGGTCACCTTCTCCGTTTCGAGCTTGAGTCGGAGTGAGAGCTGCTGGTTGGCGCGGCGCAGATAGGCAAGTTCCTCCTGCTGCTTCTTGTTGCGCGCGGCGCGCTCCCGATCGAAGCGAGACTCAATCGACGTCAGGCGCACAGTGAGCGCGTGCTGCGCGGCGTGGAGCTCGTCGCGGGCCGCCTCCAGCGAGGCGACGCGCGCTGCCATCTGTGCCAGTGCCTCGTCGTCGTGCGCCTCAAGACACCGTGTCGAGCAAAACAAATGTGCCCTGTTGCACAAGTCTTGGTGGAGGCGCAGACTGCCGCGTAGGTCCTCACGCAGGCGCTGCAGAAGCACACCGCGTGCGGGCTCCTCCACGGCGACCTGCCGCAGGAGTTCATCGAAGACGTCTTCGTAGATTGCGCGGCGCACCGGGCACAAGCCACTGGCCCGGGCTCGCCGCTCCTGCAGACGCTGGCGCAGCTGGGCATGCATGACCACGACATCATCACGCGTCGCGGGCTCGGTGGAGACGAAGCGCATCCACCGCGCACCGCCCTGCGCGGACTCTGGCGTCACCGTCATCGGCGCTGCTGCGGTGGAGCTGCTTGGCTCTGATGGTGTGGCCGGCACGGGTGGAAACATGGCGTTGAGGAGCGGCGCCGTGCGACGCACGTGCGTCATGACAGATTGCAGCACGTGACTGGCCGACGGGGCATCCCCGGTGGTCGTGCCGCTGAGCCGACCGGTCCCGCGCACGTTGCTGTGGCTCTTCCCCGCCATCGAGGGCGGCGTGGGCAGTCGATGCACGGGGTCCTTTCGTGTGGAGGCCTTCATACTCGCACGGGCGGCTGCCGTCGGCTCCGCGGCGCCCGACTCCCTCAGCGGTGTCGGCTGCGCACCGTGGGCGGCGAGGAAGGCGTCGCGTGCAGCGTCCTTTGCCGCCGCTAAGCGCGCGACGGGGATGGGGCTCTTCTTAACGTGCCCAGCCACCGCACTGGCCTTCTCGGCGCGTGTGCTCGACGACGCAGGGGCAACTCCCTCCAGGTCGAGCTCGTCGGCGTCACCCTGACTGGACGCGGACACCAGGCGCGGGGCCTGGTAGCGGAGGAACGCACGGCACACGTCATCGTCGTCGGCGACTGACGGCGCGGCAGGACGTGACGTCATCCCGCGATACACCACCGCTGTGGCCGGCTGGCTATTTTTTTTCTTTGAAAAGGAAGGGGATGGAGGGTTGCTCCTGAAGCCAACGAGCGTAGGTGAGGCGGTGAGAGTGCGGTGTGGTATGGTGCGATGGCAACGAGGAGGTGCGACGCATAGTGCGGTGTGCAGGGCACGACAGGGGCGAACACACACACACACACACACATAGAAATATGTGTGTACAGAGACGCAGGTGGACAGACGGGGAGAAGGGCGCGGCGGCTAGGTCTTGCTGGCAACTGGGGCAGGCGCTGTCCAGGGAACACCAAAGCCACCTCGCGCGGGTCACACAGCGACGGCCTTCTCGGCGATCAACGGATAGCTGCTTCGTCTTTGGTGACGTCACACAGAATGCTGCCGCAGCCGCTTCCGTTTTTTTTTTTCCTTTGCTTGTGCGCGTTCGTCATGCTTCCATGTCTCACACAGTTGAACCAGAACAACGACAAAAAAAAAAGGGCAGCGTCCAGCGCTGCTCACTAGACTGTCTCTGTGTTGTGTGTACATCATCGTGGTAAACGCAGCGTGCCAGATGGCCACATGCAGGGTGCAACATCAAAACAATCACGCACCTTCTCCACTTGATCCACTTTATTTTCCTCGCCCTCGTCTGTCATGCAGGGAAAGACGGGGTGGGGGTGTAGGGGAAACGTTGTGCGTGTATGTTGATGTTTTTTTTTTTGTTTACATGCACCCAAATGAGTGCGGGAGGTGACTCTGTCACCAACGTCGCCACCTTTCCATGCCCTCACATCCCGGCTGCCGCACCACCTGAGCAGCGCAAGATGCCGTAGTGCGCGTCGGGGTTTGTGGTGACGAACTGCGTGTAGAGGTCTGCGGCACGACGCAGCTCCTCGGTCTCTTCGGGTGAGAGCATGAGCTCGCAATACTGCTCCACCGTCATGGTGCCACCCTCAATGAGATCCTCCAGTGAGGCGCCCATCTGCACGAGCGCGCGCGCAGCCGTCAGATCCAACTCACGCACCGCGTACTCCAGGGCGGGCATCTCGGGGCCGAAAAAGGGGTCCGTGCGAACCGTCGTGATGCCCTGCATGACAACGACGTAGTACACGGCAGCCACGTCAATGCTGCGCTGTCCCGATGTCTTCCCTGTCGCAAGGGCCATCGGCGCGCCAGCACGTGCGTCGTCCTCGGTGTCACCAAACAACAGCGCGAAGAGCGTATAAGGGGTGATGTAGGTGCTCGGCGACATGGGAAGGCCGTCGAAGACGGCGCGCACCCTGGTTAACTCGCGCTTGAACTCTGCATCGTACACGCCGAGATGCCGGCCGCTCACCGCGCTCTTGGTCTGCTGCGCACCCGTGTTGGCGGCAGTCGCTGACGCCGCTGCCGTGGCGGCGGTGGTGTTGGCCACACCAGGTGCGCGGGGCAAGGCTACTGAGGCTGCGCCTGCCGTGAGCGCCAATGTGGCGGGCGAGGTGCCTTGTGACACGGCGTCGTGCGGGGCAGCCCCCGGCGTCGTGCGCAGCGAGCTGCGCGACAGCGACTTGCGCGAGCCCATAGCCGGACCGGCCGGAGTACGCGCACTTCCCACCGCCGGGGTCGGCTCTGGCAGTGCCCCGACCAGCGACCGTGATGAGCTCAGGACGGACATGGAGTGACTCGTGAAGCGGCGTGCGCTCGCGGCGCCGGCCGCGACTCCACCGTGCAGTCGCCGGCCATCGTAAAGGACTCCACTGACGCCTAAGCCCGTGGACCCCGCCCACGCGCCACCACTGCCGCCAGTGGCATTGACGTTTTTGTGACTGCTGATGCTGCTGTTGGCCACACCGGCGGTGGGGTAGGTGGCGCGGCCGAGGTGCACCACACCACCGAGGGTGCTGACAGCGTCCTGATACTGCCGCAGGCGCTCGTCGACTCGGTCGAAGAGCACGGTGAGCTGCCGCGTCATGTACGCGACACGCGCCGCACCGTACAGGCCACCGGCCACACGACAGTGCAGTTCGTGCCAGAACCGGTTGGCAAACACATCCAGGTAACGGTTCTGCACCATTCCCGCCACGAGCTCCAGCTTCAGCGCCTTGGCCGTCTCCGTGGACCAGGCGTCGATGAGCACCGGCAGAGGGCACGTCTCCACTTCGCCAAGCACCTGATAGAGCGGCACAGCCTCGCACAGGGTCTGCATCAGTCGCGGCTCACGGAAACGCGGCAACGCCGTGAGCAGGAGACGCCACGTGCCGGATCGCAGCAGGGTCAACGGCGTCGCAGACGCCTTGTCCATTTTAAGCGCGACGAGCTCGCGAAAAAAGGACTCGTGCGCGTCGCTCGGAGATCCCTGGAGAAGCACCTGGCTACGGCGACGCAGCGACACCGTGGGTGGCTGCTCGGGCAGGCTGAGCATGGAGGTATTCTGCCCGTTCGCGGCGAACTTGCTCAGCGTGACGGCCGTGCTGTGACCGGAGGCGGCGAGCACTTCCACAGAGAGACGCCCGCCACGTATGCTCTGGACAATGTCGGTGGCTGACTTGGGCACGGGCACTCCTTTGGCGACCCCCGCAGCCACCGCCCCTCGCGGCTGCGGTGTCGAAGTGAGAGCGAGAAGGAGCAGCATGAGGTCGGACTGATAGAGGCGCTGATGCCGGAAGCGGGGGGCGGGCGTGGCGGCCTCCGGCGCGTCATCCTGTCCCGTGCCCGCTGTCGTGGCGGGACTGTCCACCACCGGCTCAGGCATGGCAAGAAGAAACCGCGAGGTCAGCAGCGGGTCGCCGCGCGCCTTGCCGTCCTCAATCCTCACTGCCCTGTAAGAGCGCTCAAGCGCGGCGTGGAGTGAGAGGTGAGAGGGCGGCTTCGTCTTCATTGCGCGCGCCACGCGGCGACGCAGTTCCAGCAACAGCGCCATGGAAAACGGTGCCAGGCGAAGACGCGGACCTTCGCGCACCCGCCGCTCACGCGTTTCGCGCTGGCGGAGGCGGCGAATGTACTCGCGCGTCGACTCTACCGTCGCCTCATTGGGAGACAGCTCACTGCCCTCTTCATCCTCCTCGTTGTCCTCCTCGTCGGCGCCGTTCGCATCCCCTGCCGCGGCCTCCGCGTACCAATCGGCTTCCTCAGCCGCGGCACGGCGCGCAGCGGCGGTGTCCTCTGTCAGTTCACCTGCTGCCGACGCCGTCAGCTCGGTCCCGAAGCCCCAACGCGTCAAGACGGAGCGCGGCATGGACATGAGCAACCACAGCGCAAGCCGGACGCCCTCACAGGTCTCGAACACCTCGAGTCGCACTGGGTGGGAAGGGAACACCCCTGCGGCCAGCAGCCTCTCCATGATGAGCCGCCCCGTGTGACTGAGCGAGGAGCTGATGAGACTGACTTGCCGCTCCTGGCACAGCAGGTGTTTGGCATAAGGTGATGAAGCCAGGCTGACGGGAGAGAGCAGGTACGGCCGCTCTTTCCCTGACGACGGCCGGGGTGGGCGTGGGGCGAGGGGCTCTGACGCTGGGACCGTCGCATCCGTCAAGAACGGCTCTTCCAGGAAAATGTTGAAGTCCAGAGACAGACTCGGCAGTGGGTACGGTAGGCCGGAGGCATCCACGGTGTGACTCGCCACGATGGCAGCGTGCACGGTGGCGAGAAGCGGGAAGCCCGTGGCGAGATCGCGTCGAAGCCACTGCTCAACGCAGGTGAGCGACGGTCGGCGACGCTGCAGCAGACACAGACGCAGGGCGGCGGGACAGAACAAGGCCGACAACACCAACCCGTCCACAGGTAGCATCGTGTCGAGGTCGTAATCGGGCACCCCCGCCTGCTCGCCGTGGCGTGCGCCGTCCTCCTCCGCGTCGTCACCGTACTGCCCCTTCTCGTCGATGACCTCGGCCGTTTCCTCCATCTCTTCTCCCTGCTCTTCCTCCTCCTCTTCACCGTCTTCTTGTCCGTCTGCACCGCCTTGACGACGGACGGCTCTCTGTGTGCGTGCGCGCAGCGTCCGCAGCACCGGGTGCTCGTCCAGCAAGTGCCACTCCTCTTCATTCTTATCAAAGACGATCCACAGAGGGCGGTTCACCTCGGCAAAGGCCGGGACTGCAGTCAGCGGAGCCCTCTGGGGAGCGCTGGGACGCTGGCTGGCACTGTCTGTTCCTGCAACTGGCTGGTCCGCACCCGCACCACCGCTCGTCGCCTCCGCCTCAGGCACGTGATCCCCTTCCTCAGACAAATTGGCTTCCGCCATGGCTGTCACAGTGGTGGTGGTGGTTTCCCCACCGTCGTCGTGCGTGCTTTCGTCCTGTCCACTCTCGTTGTGTGCCTCCGCACCAAATGCCCCGGACGCTTTGAACCAGCTCGGCCGCGCACGCGCGGGGTCTGGCACCACCACCTCCTCGCCATCTTCGTCGTCGTCATCGTCGCCGGTAAACGCCCTGTCACCGCTGTTTGAACTGCCTGGCGCGCCGGCGGCGAAGGAAACCGTGCGCGGCGGCCTCGGTGGTGGAGGTGGCGGCACCGCCCACCCATACATGGCCGCGAGCGTCCGCTCCAGCGTCGGCACATCGTTCGCGAGGAGCGGTTCTAGCCAGAAAAGCGGCGCCCTCTCCGCCTCCGCCGTGTCGTCTTCATCAGCGGATGGCGAGTGGGAGCCGTTGTCGTCCTCGTCAGCAGGCGGTGGCGCGTGGTCAGTGTCCTCACCAGTTTCTGTAGGAAGCGCAGGGGCCGACTTTGTGGCTAAGCCCGCACTGGCCCGGCGCATCCCCTCGAGCATCTCCTCCATCTCCTCCAGCGCCGCCGGTGCGATGCCCTCCGCGAGCTGGTCGTCGACGGTGAGGCCGTTTTCCTCGCGCTGCCGGCGCTTTGTGTGCTCGTGTTCGACGAAGGCGCGCAGCGCGTCGACGTCCTGCTGCCCGAGCTGGCGCAACACATTTCCACAACGCATCTCATCCAAGGCCTTGCGACAGACCTTCTCGAAGGGGTGAGCAGGGCGTGTGAGACGGACCTGCAACTCTACGGTGCTCGTGTCCTCGTCCGCGGACGCGACCAGGCACCGCGGCAGCCGAGCTGAGAGAACAGAGACTCGAGGCTTTTTCTCCGGAATGCGCTCGATGAAACGCGCGTCGACGACGGGGAGCTCGCTAGCTGGGTGCTCGTCTTCATCGTTCTCCTCGTCGGTGCCACGGCTGCGTTCGCTCTCCTCGTCTTCCTCATGAGAATCCGCGTCGCGCTGGTATTCGTCATCGTCGCTGGCGCTCATGGTATCAGGTATGTGTGTGCCTGTGTGCGTGGACTGTTCTTGTCGTTGTTAACTCAACTGTGAATACAACGCTTACCCATATTGAGAAGAGAGAGAGGGTGGAGGTGGAGGGCACGCTAGAATGGGGCGGGGTAGGTCAGGTCCTCTAACCGACGGACGCACGGCGGTCTGCGCACGACGGCTTCAACAGAGTCGTCCACGGCACACACGCACGCACACGTTGAGGAAAGAAACCACAACACCAACAAAAGGCGTGTCTGGGGTGAGGATGACAGGGACCAGGACCGACAGACTTTCTGTCCTGAATTCAGCTTGAGGAGGTAGGCAGATGACACATACGTGCGATGCGCCGCTGCATACCCCTGGCGCTGGCGTGCGAGATTCCTGAGCCTCGTAGACGAACCACCTCGCGTGTGGACTGTCTACTTTTTTATTTTTTCCCGCTCACGGAAGAGATTCTGTTTGGGTGTTGCCTGTTCGCCAGGCCTCAAGTGGTCAGTCAGTACTAATTGAGTTAGTAGGTGTGTGTAAACAAAAAAAGAAAAAAAACAGAGAAACGGAACCCACATACACGCTGCTGCGTGTTTGCCTTATCGACCAGCCGCACACTAGTGCGCACGTGCTAGGGGATGAGAGAGAGGGAGAGGAGCTCGGGTGGGCGTGCCCTCTCTCTACCCTCTCCTTCCTCAACCCTCTTCGCGCAAAAAACTAATTAGACCTCCACAAACAGCACCTCCATGCCGAGAAGAATGCAGCTGAGAATACCGTAGCGCATAATCACGTACAGCTGCTGGTCTTGCACGTAGTCCTTTGCCGTGATCTCCATCGAGTAGTTGCAGTGCTTCGTGCAGATGACAATGACGTTGTACGCGAGCACGATGTACATGGCTGTCCCGAGAGGACTGTAGAGGAGCGTCGAGAGCGACGTGCACGCATTGACCTGGGAGAAGTGGGCGATGAGGTTGGTGCCTAGTGTTTGTCCGACGAATTGCCGGCGAGGCACGGTGAGGGCCGCACTAGGCGCAGCGGCACATCGGCTGGCTGTCAACGCACTTGCGCCAACCACACCCTGTGCAGCCAGGGAGCGACGGGCGAGCAAAAGGGAGCGGCGCGCGAACATCCTGTGTGTGTGTGTGTGTGTGTGTGTGTAATTGTGGCTAATATTGCTAGATATCAACGGCAGTGTATCCGCGAAGCGCTTGCCTGGCTAGACAGATTTGTGACGTGGCGGACGAGACGTTAAGCTTCCAGCGACAACTCACTGAAGTACACGAGAATGTATCAGCAGCTACCAAGAAAGCGAAGGGAAAAAAAAAGACTAGGACACTGCCGCACGTGGTGTGTTGGCCCAATAAAAACAACAACGACAATCATGCGAAGCAATAGAGGAGAGTGAGAGAGGGAAGAAGAAGGGGACAAAGATGTGGGGTGCTTTGATAACTGCGCAACGTGCGCGCCACCCTCCGCTTTTTCTGTACCATGAATACACACACACACACACACACAAGCCTCATCAGAGTGTGTGAGGGAATGACGGGCAGCTGAATAGACTGACCACTTCCGTGCAGTGTAACACCAACGTGGCACCTGCACTGAACCTCTTACAGACACAGCGTGCGGCGCCTAGCAGGAGATCGAAGAGAGAGAGATGCGCCACACAGATCGAGCACGTCAGTCTGCCGGCCTTGTGTCTGCGCGTGTACGTGAAGACGGCAGTCTCAGTCAGACTGAATGACTGCCACACACACGCACACATACCGCACTCTCCTCTCTACGCGTTTATCTTCATTAATTTCTAAAGGGAGAAAAAGAGAATCAAGTAAGACGCCCTATGTACAGCGGAAAAACTCATCATCTCATCGTCCATCACAAATTGAGAGCGAGTAACACGAAAGGACCGCGCGTGGCGCACGAAACCGGAAGTGACCACACATGCACATCCAGTGTAACTTCACGGCCCATTTCTTCACACCTTTCTCTTTCTTTTTTTCTTTTTCATCATCTGCTAGAGAATAAGAAAGTACGCACACTGACGCATGCCTACCACGACTCACTCTCTCTCACACGCACACGCACGACATGGATAACGGAAGAAGCGAGAGAAAAAAATGAGGAGCATGACAGGGAAGGAGGAAAAAAGAAAACAAATGGAATGGATCACGTATACAAACAAACTAAAAGAAAAGAAAAGGCCTTCCACGACGAGCGCATCAACGAGCGCTGTTAAGCGCCTCTCAAGAAACCAAGAAATACAAAAGAAACAGAGAAAGATCACTCCCCCCACAGTACTCTCGGTGCGGCGGGTGTCAGTGCGAAGAAGTAGAAATAGAACAAAAACAATCCCGTCAGAAGACACAAGAAGCAAAACAAAGCAAAAAGAAGTAAAACAAAAAAAAACAGCGTAAAGGCGTGGTGTGAGGAGAGGAGAAAGGTGGGGCCTGTCATTGCTAAATTACACAGTGACTGAGGTGATTTGCTCCGATGCGGGAGGAAGGCGGAGCGTGCCCCCTTTCGGTGCGTATCAGTCCAGAAATAATAACAAACAGAGATGAACATGGAGGCCGAAAATAAGAAAAGAGGAGGAAACAAATTTAAAAAGAAAAAAAGTGATCTGACTGCACAGTGGCACGAACGTGCGTTGTGATAATTTCTCATCGTACGCTGGCGTGTGTGGTTAACATCCAGGTGTTTGTGCGTGTCTGTACGTGCAGATGGCCGTTGGCTCTTGACCATGCAGGCACAAAGGTGGGGACCACCCTGGGGCATCACGTCCAACGAGGTGCAAAACAAACAAACAAACAAAAAAAGCTCGCTGGGTGGGTATCGGCTCAGCACGCTACGGGTGTTTCGTTCACATGCCTATCATTCTTTTTCTTTTTCGTTGTCAACGATTTAGCATGCGTTAGCAGAAAGAAAAACAAAAAAAAAACCAAAACAAAACCAAGGAAAGGATCAGCGAGAAGCATTGGTTACAGGAACATAGACTGACACGAAGCAATCAATCCACAAGTACACACATATACGTACGCACGTTCTTTTCATGAGTGCTGGCGCAAGTATGTGTGTGCGCGTGTGTGTGGCCTGCTCTACACAGTTGTTTTCATTTTATTATTCTCGTGCTGGTACTAGCGATACACAGCTTCCTTTTCCTTTTCCTTTTCTTTTTTACTTTACTTCACTTTACAAGGACACGTGCCACCCATCGCACGTAGACACGGTCGTGGGCGTTGAACGGCACACAACCGGAGCGAGACACTCCTCAGAGGTGGAGGGCACGGCGCACGAGCGCTTACCGTCCCTCTCCCTCCCCCTCGTTCTTAAACGCATATACACACAGACACGTACAGACAGTGATATGTCCAATGAGACTGCGGTGCGTGGATTCGTCTGTTGTCGGCACGCGCTCTCTCTCATCGTGTCGCACACACGTCTCGCTTACCACCGGTTCTCACCGTTGCCCCAGCGTGACTTTCCACCGCCGCCACGCCGGTCCTGACCGCCGCGACCGCTGCCGTTACCGCGGCCGCCGCTGTTGCCTCCGCGGCTGCCGCCGCCGCGCGCACCGGAGCCGCCGCGCCACCCGCGTCCACCGCGGCCCGCCCCTCGGTCAGCGGCACGGCTTTCCTGCACTACCTCGAGGGCTTCCTCCGGGCGCGGTGACTTGACGAGATGACGCTGTTCCAGACGTTGCAGAATGGGGCTACCGTAGCTGAAGCGCTGCACGGGGAGGACGAACTTTTGGATGTTGTCGACGAGCCGCACGAACTGATCGACATCGGAGGAGTCCAACACCCGCTGCACGACGTAATTCGCGTACTGATCCTTCAGCATCATGCACAGCATGCTCGGCGTACCCATCCCGATGGACTCGACGCTTTCAATGACGCCCATCGCCGCGTCCTTCTCCTCGCGGTTCTTCTCCTTCTGTACACGGCTAAACTTCCCTGCGGCGCCACCGCGGCCGTTGCCCGCACCCGCCCCAGCCTCAGCGCCTCCCGCGTTCGCCATCGCCGCGGTGGTGTCGGCGGAGCGCGTGAAGGTGACCACCTCCACCGCGTCTTCCGGCCCGGCGGCGCTGCAGTCACTGCACATGAGGTTCACCATGTCCATGCGAAGCGGAGCGGGGGCACGGAAGAAGAGCTTCTCCATCACGTTCGACGCGAATTTCTGGAGACTGAACTCGTAGAAGTGCGGCTTGAGAACGCGGTAGATCGCCTCGACCTTCGTGTCACCCTCCTTGGCGTGGTCAAGCACGTGCTGGATGACGTAGTTGCCATACTGATCCTGCGCAAGCGAGACCACACCGTCGAGCAGTTCAGCGAAAATCGCGTCTTCTTGGTCAGGGCAGTGCTCCATGATGCACTGAATCACGCGGCAGCCGTACGCGTGCGTGGCCAGCTCCATCACACGACCGGCGAAGGCGGAGATGATAAAACCACACCGATTAGGGACAACCTCGACACACTTCTGCACGACGTGGTTGCCGTTCTGGTCCTGGATGCAGCGAGCGACGTTGCCCTCGAGCTCAGAGAGAATGACGTCGAGGCCAGCAGGCGGCATCACTTCGATGCACTTCTGGATGACGCGGCAGCCGTACGTCTGGAGGGTCAGCTGCACGATGTTGCCGCGCAGCTGGTTGGCTGCGAAGACAAGCTGGGCCTCATTGCCCTTCTCAAGCATCTTCTGGAGCACGTAGTTGCCAAAAATGTCTGTTACCAACTCCAGCGGGTCCTCGAAGATTTCGTCGAAGAGGTGGTCCACTTCCTCTGCGGTGGCGTTGTGCAGGGCACCTTGGATGAAACGGCTGCCCTCCTGGTCTTCGGCGAACTCCACCGCGTGCCCGGCAATGTCCTTGAGCGTCCAGTTGTTCTTGGTCGCGGCACCCGCGTGGAGTTGCCGAAGCTTCTGTGAGCCGTCCTGCTGGTATCGGCCCCCTCCGCTGCCCGTGGCGCCGTCCTGGCCGCCGGCCGCGCCACCACGGCCGCCAGCACGGAACCCTCCGCGACCACCCTGGTTAGCGTTGTTGGTGCCCTGGCCACGACCACCGCTACCGCGGCGGCCACCGCCAGCGTTGGGTCCGGTCGCGCCGGCGCCGGCCAGGGCCGCTGACTGTCCGAGCCCTGGACCACCGGCTTGCTGGGCTGTCTGGGCGTAGTAGTCATCGTAAGCGTCACCACCACCCATGGTCAGGCCGCGGCCGCCGTAGTTGTCGAAGGTCCCTGCGGTGGTGCCCATCACACCCATCGGCGGCTCCACCCGACCGGTAAAGAAGCCGTAGCTGAGCGCTTCCTGCGTGTAGTACTGCTGCGCGGCCAGGCTGCGCCCCGTGCCGGTGTTCGTCGCGACGGGCGGCGCAGCGGCGGTGGTGGCGGCTGTGGTGCTGCTACCGCGAGCGGCGGCTGGGGTGAAACCGTGGGGAATGGGGAGCTGGCCGTGCGCGTAGGCCCGCATGGTGGCCGGGGAAGCCATGGCGGCCAGCGGCGTCGGCGCGTACGCGGCGAAGAACTGCGTGTTGGGGCTGATCAGGTCGTGTCCAAGGAGCCCGCCCGCGTAGGGGTTCATGACGTTCTCGTTGTGAGTCTCGCGAAGAGTCTGTGGGTTCAGCTCGAGCTTGACTTTGCGGCCAGCACCGCCTGCCGCCCCGACAGACGTGTTCGGACCCGCCGCCGCCGTGTTTGCCGGTGCGGGGGAGCCGCGGTACATGCCCTGCCCACCGCGGCGTGCAGCGACATCGTCCGACGACTCGTCTTCCCACGGGGCTTCCAAGTTGTTATTCAGCGACTCCTGCACTTCAATAGACGGGAGGGGAGCAGGGGCACGGGGATCGCGAGGCTGGCGGCTGTGGTACCAGTAGTAGTATTCCCAGCTGCGGCGCATGTCGTCCGTGGGGTCGCGGCCGCTGTTGAGGTACAGCTCAAAGTCCATGGGCGTATAACGTGCGATGGACGGCTGGGGCACGTAGGTGGCTGAGCGACCCGCCATCGCACCGGCCGCGGTCTGTCCGTGTGAGTGCGCCGAGGGCTGACCGAGACCCATCACGCTGTTCGTGGTGGTTGGCCCGGGACCGACTGTGTAACCGCCTGTGTGACCACGACCACCACCGCCAGCGGCTGCCGGCACCGTGTAGCGCATCGGCTGCACCTCGTCATCCCACGCTTGTTCGCGCTGGTACATGACGGAGAGAGAGAGAGAGCGTGTGTGTGTGTGTGTTGTGGCTTGGTGGTGCTGGCTCGCTTTCGGTTCCTTTTTCTTCTTCTTTTCAGTGGTAATCTGTTATTAGGTGTCCGGTGCGCGAACGAAAACGTGCCTGGGAGGAGAGTCGAGCAAGGCCGAGTTCAAGTTGTGGAGAACGCGCAAGCGAGCAGAGGTCAAGGGGCCACGAGTGCGAAGGAGAAGAGAAAGTACGACGTAGAAGAGAGAGAAAGAGAGAGCGAAGGAATAACAAAAGAAACCGCGTTCCCTTGTTTAGTACCTTGAGGAGAAAACAACAACAACAGCAACAGCGAGGCGGAGAGAGAGAGAGAGGAGGAGGGGGAGCAAGAGCGTAAGATCGGACAAAAAAAATAAAACGGCTAGCGTGCACGGCTGCAGACGCAATGAAGGCTTCAAACGTCACGAGTGTGTGTTTTGTTTTAGTATTCTTTCCTTTGGTGTTCATATGAGTGTACCGGCGAGAAAAGGGAGAGAAAGGCGGCGGAAGATGAGGAGCAGTGAGACACTGAAAGAGGTGATTCTTTCCCTTTTCCATCATCTCCTCTGAGACGCGACAAGTCTGATTGCCTTGCGCGCCGAGCAATGTACTCGCGGCGCTCCGACACGCGCACCACGACGCACGGGTGACTGCCGTACCGATGCGAATCTGCGTACATGAAGAGTGAGAGAGAGCGTAGCAGTGGGGAATGCGCACAGCCACATCCGTCGACAGCGGCCTCCAACGGCGCGTGAGCTGCCGATTAGCAGCGGCATCCTCTCTGCTCTCGGTTGCGAGGAATTAGTGTGCTGTTGTTATTGTCGTCATCGTGACGCTGCACAGCCTCACAGTCATCCGTAACAACAAAAAGGAAAACACAGAGAATAGTTTTGTAGACGGCGCAAAACAACGCGATAGGAGAGAGAAAAAAAAATGAAGAGGACGAGAAAGAACAGACCAGCACCGTGAATAGTAGAGAAGCAAAAAAGAAAACCGGAGAGTTGAGCGAAAAAACAAGTGTGACGAGGCCACAGAAGAGGAAGCAAAGGAAGCCCAGCATGCGAGCACGAAAAGAAAGAAAAAAAGCACCGACAAGAAAACAGTGTCACCGTATCTGAGTGTGTGGGTGAGTGTGTGTGTCTGCGACAAAGCCCTGAGGAGATCTGAGAGGCGTTGCATCACCCTTTTTCCCTTTCTAATATTTATCTGGTGAGCGGCTTCAGAGTCTCTCTCTATCTGCGCTTCTTCCCACATTTCTTTTTTCCGAGTTGCGGGGACGACAGAGGTGGTGCACACCAGCACACGAGGCCACTATCCGGTCTTCTTGCTCCTTTCATCGTGTTCTCGATGTGCGAGACTTTTTTTTTTTGCGGTGACTCTTCTTTCGCTTTTTTCTTCTTCTTTGTGATCCCTCCCGTCTCACGTCCTTTGCCCTGCTGCGTCGAATGAAGCCGAGAGCTATCCAGGAAGGAGAGGGAGAGAGGGCAAGGATGCTTTAGCGAGGCAAGCTGGAGCGGCGCGTGTGTTCACGTGCCTCCATGGAGCCTCAAGCAAACTCCGAACCGCCAAACTTTTTGTTCGTGGCGCTTGACTGGCTGAAGCCACTGGCCGCCTGTTGATCCACCTGACGAGCCTGCGTGACGGGCATCGTACTCTCCTCGTCCGGCATCGGGGCCGGACCCTTCGGCACGGTGGCGGCGGCGGCCCCGCCAACGCCCAGCGGTGCCCCGGAGTTGGGGCCGGAAAACTCACGTCCAGTCACCGCGGTGGTACCCATTGCCGTTGCCACGGGCGCACCGAATGCGCCAGCACCGGCCACGACGCCTTCCGTGCCTTGCCCGTTCATCTCCACAGCCCGATCGGCATTCCAGTAGCGGTCCGACAGTGTGTCGGGGTGGTAGTTGATCGGGGCCCTGCGCTTGCGCGTGCACGTGCAGCAGCAGCACATGACGATGCTGGCGATGATGAACCCGAGCGTGATGAGACCAAACACAATGGCGAATGCCACCGCCGCTGCGTTGCCTCCGGGGCCCCTGTCCTCCTCAGTGCACGTCGTGGAGATAGACGAGACCCACCCCTTGACGTCTGGGCCCTGGCCAATGCGCAGGTACCCCGCAGGCTGGTTAGGCGTCATCATGCCACTTGCACAGGCCTGAGAGCGCACGTACATCGGGTACGTGCCGGCGGCGACCTTCTTGTCGACAGTGAGCGTGCAGGAGAGAGAGGTGCTGGTGGTCGCCGTGTCCGCCGCGCAGGCCAGCCCACTCTGCGTGAAAACCACCTCGTTCTTTTTATCCTTGACAAAGTTTTGGCCCGTAAGTGTGAGCCGGCTGCCGGTGTTGCACTCCGCGCTCTTTTCCGCGCACGAGCCGCTCGCGGAGGTCACAGTGGGAAGCGGAGCAAACACCAGAATGGGGTCCATCACGGTCGTGGAGGTCGGGATATAGTAGCCAGTCGTGTGATCCTTGACAAGCACATTGTACATGCCGAGGTTGCCGAGTGTCTGTGTGACGCCGGTGCAGTTGATCATGTAGTTCGTGATGGCGTAGCCTGTGCACGTTGGCACACCCGTGCCATCCTTTTGCGTGTTGTAGAACTCCAGCTGCAGGTTGTGGGAGGCATCAAAGACCCCAAAGACGGCGTACCAGCCCCCTGTGTAGACATTGTTTTGGGTGGCCCCGCGTGCGATCTGCCCGGCGTTGACCGCGTCGATCGCAGTCACCGTGAAGCCAGGAGTCGTCTGGCCGAGGAAGGTCCCAGACATGAGGTTACCGAGGTACTTCTCCTCAGACCACATGTTCATGGTGCACAGGCGCACCCTGGCGTAGACCCCAAAGGAACCCTTAACGACGGCACTGGGGTCGGGAATGCTGAGCGTGCACGACAGGCTTGTGTCGGTGACTTCTGTCACCGTGCAGTCGATGCCACTGGACGCAGACTTCTCCGGCGTGTTGCGGATCACGATGACGTTGTTGGCCTTATCGCGTGTGTTGAACCGGCTGCCCTGAAACGTGATGGTGGCACCGTTCACGCAGTCAACGCTGTTGGTCGCGCACGCACCGGTTGCACCCGTCACCTCCGGCAAAGAGGGCTGTACGGTCACCATGGAGAGCGCCGTCGTGCCCGGCAGGAAGGCACCTGTCTTGACATTCTGAACTAGCAACGAGAACATACCCATGTTGCCCGGCCGGCTTCGGATCGTGCACACAAGGGCATTCGTGTAACCGCTATCGGTCTGCGCCACGGCCGCCGTCGGCGCCAGCGGCTCTCCACCACCGCACGTCGGCATGCCCATGTCCACGTCGCTGTAGAATAGCACTCGGTACGTGCTATCTGGAGTGAAGTTGCCGTATATGGTCCAATTTTTGAACGAGGCCAGCGTCGTAGCGTTGAACGCAGCCACCAGCTCACCATCGACAGGGGACGCCGTCTCCGCTGACACCCACCCGTTACTGAACCCGTAGTCGCTGCTATTGAAGCCGTACATTTTACCCAGCGCAAGACTGCCGCCGAAAACAGTCTTGTCGTACCTGTTCTTGTCCTTATCCCACTCATAACCGGTCATCGTGTACACACCCGGCACGTAGTCTATGCTCAGCACGCACGTGCGGACATTGTCGCCGTCGTCATCCTTGTCAAGGACACACTTGATGCGCTGCTGAATGTCCTTGGTGGAGCCGATGTAGACACCGTCCAGGTCATCGAGGTCGTCACCGGTGATGGTCAGCCTGGCACCGGTTGTGCAGAATCCCTCGCCGTCGAGACCACAGACCACTTTGTCAATTTTCAAACTGGCAGAGGCGACGGTGCAGGAGAGGATGAGCACCATCACCGCCACAGCAAGCCACCGGGATGGGAGCATGTCCGTGAGCAGAGAAGGGGAAAAACAAAAAAGGGCAACGTGAAAAACAAACAAACCTACACTAGTTGAACGGAGAGAAGCAAGTAGAAGGAAAAAAAAAAGGGTGTCCGTCAAGTTGAGAGGCTACGCTACTGATGAGAGATAGGAGGAAAGAGCTCTGTGCGCCAAGGCAGAAGGGAGAAGAGAACAAGAGAAAGAGAGTGGTGGAGCAGGCGAGATGGCAGCAAGTGACGACAAGGAATAGACACTCAAAGTGGGTACGGACACACCTATGCGCACACACACGAGCGCAACCAGTGGCATCCTTTTTCAGAGAAGAGTTCCTTTCCCACATCTGCGGGTGCAGCTTCAGGTGGGGAACCGCACGAGCACAGGCACACTAATTGATATCAGGAAGAAGTGAGGCACGCAAAAAGAAAAAGGGAGACAGACAGCAAAAAATGGGGGGAGGGAGAGACGCAGTTTCCCACGAAGAAAAAAAAAGGAGCGATCGTAGTCCGGAAAACAAACAACACACACGTCCAGTTGCCTCCAAGCTCGTGAGGGAAATCGAAGCACACCGCTCTCTCCTTCTTCCTTTCTCTCGCACGCGAGCGGGTAGTAGGAACCGCACGATAACCGACTTGGCGCCTTTGTGTGTGTGTGTGTGTGTGTGTGCGCAGCGCATCCTACGGCTTTTTCGTGCCTTGCCGCAGTGCCTCAAGGCGTGCCCGCAGGCGAGCCTCCTCTTGGGCTTCCCGCTCCGCGGATTTCAGCTCCATCTGCGCCTCGTCCTGCGCTCTGCGTATCGCACGCTGCACCTCGGCGTCGTCAGAGTCATCCACGACCCCGCGAGGCACCGGCGGTGGCGCTGTGCTTACCCCAGTCCCTCCGGAAGCAGGCACGCCGCCGCGGTACGCTCCCATGCCGCCGAGGAAGTCGTAAGGCAATGCGCCGCCCGTCTGAAAGCCGATGGAGGAGATGTCGGAGCTGTCGTAGATGATCTGAGTGCCGGCGTGGGATGTCTTGACCACACGCGCTCCCCGACCTGTGCCTGTGTACGTGGAGTGATCGCCGGGCGCGGGCGACGGTGTGCCCGTTGACACCGCGCCCAACGCTCCCTTGAGGGCCTGGTGCTCCGCATCCCGTGCTGCCCGCTCGCGACCCGCCACAGCGTCCAGCGCCGAGTCGCGCTCCGCCGTGACGACGTTGACCTTCTCTTGTAGGGCGAGGATCATCTCCCTCTGGGACTCGCACTTCGCTTTGAGCGGCAATAACTCTTGACGCTCCTGGAGGAGAGCGGCACAGTCGGCGTTGCGAACCTTGAGCTGCCGCTCCAGCGCCATCACCCGAGCCACGAGAAACTCCTTGGACTGCTCCGACAGCTCGCCCACCGCAGCGTCGGTGCCGCCAGCCGTGTGTGCGTTCGCGGAATCAGCCGAAGACGACATCTGCACTTCACCGTGTTGGACGTCGGCTGTGTGGTGACACGGGCCAAGGTGTATCTGATTCAGGTGTGTTGTTAACACTACCGCCCGAGGAGAAAAAAAAAGCTAACGAAAGAAAAGAAGCAATCAATCAGCAAAAAAAAAGGCAAACGCAGATCGTGTGCGGTAAGGCTCGTCACTCTTGCAGCAGTTACCGGAGAAAACGGTGCAAAGGAGGAGGTAAATCGGGACGACGGTGACAGCTACAGGCAGCAGATGTGACTGTGATGATTGTTTGCGTGCGCACACACCTCAAGCCGAGGAACTCCTCCACCCTCCGTGTCTGATAGACACGAGTGGGGGTGGGTGGACTGTGAGATACGGCCGTGTGAAGCGAATTGGCACGAAAAGCAAACGGAGAGGTGAGGAGAGCGAGGCGCGGCATGTGAGCTGACTTCCCTCTTCGTACCTCCTGCCCACGCGATATAGGCGGAAGGAGAGAGAGAGAGTACAAGTGAGTACGTGTTGTGTCGTCTGTCTCTTTGTGAACCCGGGACATAGAGAGAAGTGTGCTAGCTAAAAAAAAAAAGAGAAATGAAAAAGAAAAAAGAAGGAGATATTGTCTCTGTGCTATTAAGTGAAGGCTGCTCTCGCATGAAGGGAGAAGAGAGATGCGGGAAAGTCTCCTCCCCACAACGGGCGTCGCGGAACCCACACGGAAAGGGAAATACGAAAAACAAACAAACAAACAAGAACAAAGAAAAAAAAAAGATGTGCGCCAGAGAGACACAAGAGGATGTAAGAGCATGCAATGACCGGTCAGAGTCACTCAGTAGTGACTTGTGAACGTGAAAAACCGGTGGGCACCGCTTGCTCGCCCATGACTCTGTGCCTGGAGGCTCGTGCTTGGAAAAGTACCAAGAGAGAAAAAAGAAGAAGAAGAAACACAACACAAAAACAAGAAGATATTTTCCGCTGAAGGAAAACGAGAAAGAACGCTTGGTGGATCGGCAGAGCCGCCCACGTTGATGACCTGACGTCCCAGCGTTAGTGTTCATGGTCTCTCTCAGACGATCAGTTAACTGACACGACTTCGCGCGCCCCTTTTTGTTTGCTTCTGAATAGCTGCGTAGTGTGCCTAGTGGGGTCTGGTTATTATTTGCCTTTTTGCGCTCTTGCGTTACTGCCCACGTCGTGCCATTTGAAAAAAAAAAATGAAGCCACGGAGGCGCCACGCTAAACCTGCTTTTCCTCGGTGAACGGGTCGCCACGGCCACCCGCACCTACCAGCTCCATTGGATAGCTGCCTGAGCTGAGCGAGTCCCTGGAGTGCTTGAGGTTGCGACAGAACATGTAGGTCACGACGGCAAAGGCAATGGCAAAGGCCAGCGTCAGGATGCCGAAGACCACCGCACAGACAACGGCTGCGACGTTGCGCTGACCGCGCTTGCTGACCACTGTGACGGGGTCCGAGGTGGTCGTCGTGGCCTTCCAACCAGGTGTTATGGCAGCCGCTGCGTTGGCAGACGAAGACCGACTGTTCGCGAGGACAAGGAAGCCGGCGGCGTTGGGAGGCGTCATCATCCCCATCGCACACCCTTGCACCGAGACGTACATGCGGTACTCCCCGGCAGGCACACCACTGTCCACAGATAAGGTGCAGCGGGCCGTCGTGGCGCTGCTCACCGGGCCGGGCGTGCACGTGATGCCGTCACGATCAAACGTGATGGACATCTTTTTGTCTGCCACGAAGTTGGTGCCCGTGAAAGCGAGCTCAGCACCGGTGACACACTTCACGCTGTTCTCCGCACACGGGCCAGCGGCAGATGTGAATGTCGGCAGCGGGGCGAACACCATGATGGCGCTCATTTTAGTCGTGACCGTCGGGAGGTAGAAGTTCGCGGTGTTGTCCTTTACGAGCACACGATACATGCCCAAGTTGCCCAGCGGCTGCATGACGCCAGTGCAGTTCAGCAGATACTTCTGCTTCACCACTGTTGTGCACGTCGGCACACCCGTGCCGGCCGCCTGTGTGTTGTAGAGCACGACCGTGTAGTCGTGAGTGGCATCAAACGTCCCGAACACGGCGAGCCAGCCGCCAGAGAAAACGTAGCCGTCGCTCTTACCCTCGATGACTTGACTCCCCGTTGCCATGTCGGTGTGGCCAATGGTGAGACCCGGGACCGACACACCGTAGTAGCGCCCGTAGACGAGATTGCCGAGGTAGGCGGGGATGGATAACATGCGGTGCGTGCACACGTGCACCCTCGCGTACACCGCAAAGGATCCTGGCTCGGCGGCGGTGCCGACAGTCAGCGTGCACGTCAGTGACGTCGCACTGACCGCCGTTGGCGTGCATGTGATGCCGCTCGCGGTATCACTCGCCCCCGTCGCCGCCACGAGGGCGGCTGTGTTCACGATGCTGATGTTGTTGTACTCAGGTTTGCGGTCGTTGAAGTTGGACCCCACGAAGGTGAGTGTGGCGCCGGTCACACAGGCGGCGCTGTCCTCCGCGCAGCCCCCAGAAACGGCCGTGATCGTCGGCAGCGGAGGTGACACATCAATCATGTAGAGACCGGTGGTGCCAGGAACAAAGGCACCCGTGCGGACATTCAACACAAGCAGTGTGAACATGCCCATTGTGCCGGGTGTGCTGGTCATCGTACACACGAGTGCGTTCGCGAAACCGATCTTGCCTTGACTTTGCGCAACAGACGGGGTCACGGCATCTGCGTCGCCACCACAGTGAATCATGCCCATATCGACATCACTGTAGAAGAGCACCTTGTACGTGCTCTGAGGATCGAAGTTGCCGTAGACGGTCCAGAGCTCGCCGGAGACAGGCGACGATGTCGAAAAGCCGCTGACAATCTCATTTGCAGACGGCTGCACGTCGCGCCAGCCGTTCGAGAACCCAAACGCACTGACGGAGAATTCGTGAAGATCGCCGACGGCAAGACTGCCCGCGGCGGCGGTGACACCGTCCACGGTGAGCGAGACCGGGTAGATGCCCGGCTTCGCACTTGCCGCGTCAAGCGACAGGTGGCACGTGATCGTGTTGTCCACCACAGTCGGGCTCGGACACGTGATCAGCTGCTTCTCGATGTCTGTGGAGCCGATACTGATCGCCGCCACACCCACAGCGACATCGACCACGAATGTGACTGGGCTGCCGCTGGCGCAGCTGCCCTGGGCATCCGACGTGAGTGTCTTACACGCCACCGAGTTGACGGAGAGTGCGTTCGCCATCTGCAGTGCGCTGGTGAATGTGAGAAGGAAAAAGAGCGCACAAACAATGGTGAGACGTCCCCGGTGACGGCTTGAGGTGGAAGCCACGGCGTGCACGGTCACGGAAGCCATGACACTGGACGACCTTTTATGGGGGGGGGGCGAAGAAGAAAGAGAAGAAGAGTGTGTTAGTTAACGAGATGGCGCCTGGGTATCAAGAACGTGTGTGTGTGTGTGTTTATGTGTGTGATGAGAGCGCGAAAGAAGTCTATCGTATGGAACAAGACCAATGCCGCACAAGTGCAATCCATAAGAGTAGAAGGAAGAACGCAATGAGAGGGAGCGGGGATGATGAGGTGGGCGTGAACAGAGGGACGCTCTCTTACCAGCGGGGGGGGGGGCGGGGGCTCATCACCGGCCATGCCCAGACAGCGAGCGAGGCTAGAGCAACACACGAGCACACTTGACGTCGCAGCTCTTGCGGTGCCTCCTCGCAGTGCACCTGATTGACACCCACACAGACACACGGGCCAGCCGCGCTGACGCAGCAGGGGTGACTCTGAGACGTAGCGCTAATGCGGTGAAACTCTCGGGTCTGTTTGATCGTGCTTCCGCACTATTTCTCTTTTTTTTTTCTGCTCATTTTTTGCTTTTGTTGTCCTGTTCAGAACAACCGTCGCTGATAGTCACCCACAGCAGCCACCGTCGTTTGGTGGACTAGAGAGACAGAGACACACACATCCCTCACTCACCCGGTGGGTCACGCGCGCCCTTTTTTTTTTCGAGCCTCGTCGACTGCCACCGCTGGGCAACGGCACATATGAGCTGCGTTTGCCCTCGGCCTCTCCGGCAGTCGCAACTCTCTCCGTTCACTCACTCACCCTTCCCGCCGCTCGCCGAGGTCTCCCTGGGGGATGGTAGCGGTGGCGGTGATGGCGGCGACGGTGTGACGACACGAGAGCCTTGGTCGCGGATGCCCCTCAAGTGAGCGGGAGGGCTGTCGCGTACGGCGGCGGGGACGCGCTCAGCGTGCACGTTAGTGTCGGCGGCGGTGTCCGCCGTTGGTGGGTTCGCGAAGGTCGGCACCCCGTTTGGGAACGCCTGCTGCCGCCGCTCGGCCAGCTCGAGTTTCTTCTCGTTGAGCTGGTCCTGCAGACGGCGGGTGTTGAGGTGTGCGCGCATGAGTTTGATCTGCTCGCGCTGTGTGTCAATGGTCTTGGTCTGCTCCGCAATAAGAAGTTGCTCCACCTCGATCTGCTGCTGTTGGCTGCTGACCTGCTGACGGTGGCTGCGCAGGAGCTCCTGTTGGTGCTGGAGCTGGGTGTTTTGCATATCGAGCTGCTGCCGCTGGGCATCGATGATGTGCTGCATGGTGCTCAGCTTGTCCTCGTACGTCTGCATGCGTTGCTTCTGACTTTGAAGGAGGGCTGTCTGCACGTCGTTCTGCTCACGATGCTTTCGGAGGAGGTTGCTGTACAGCTCAGCCTGTGTCCGCAGCGCCGTGAGACGGCTGTAGAGGCTCTGAAGCTCTTCGGCCTCGGGGAACAGGGCACGGAAGCTGTCCAGGTGCTGCGCCATCTCGTAGCGTTGCTGAAAGTCGCTCAAGCCCCACTCCCGCTGTTTGATGCGCTTCAGCTCCAGCGCGATGAAATCAGGCAAGCTGTCTCCTTCAGGGACCGCCTCCGCTTCTGCCTCCTCATTGTGCTCTGTCGCCGCTGCCGACGGCTCATGTCTTTGCTTCTTGAGTGCTGGCGCCGTCGAGTGGGTGTCGTCGCCGTGCGCAGACGCGTCCGTCTCACTGCCCCCACTGCTGCTGGACCCGCTGTGATGGACGAACAGAAAACCTAGCGGCAGGTGGCAGTCGGGGCACTCGACGCGCCGCGAGCACGTGTACGCGCAGAACCATGGCGCCTGTGCGGTGTGCGTCGTGCGGGTCACCGTCATGAAGGCTTCTTCGACGGACAAGTTGCCGGGTGAGTCGCCCCAGCGCGTGGGCGGTGCCGGCCTCAAGACGGCCTCGCGCACCGCTGGCGGCACCTGGCTGAGAGTGGCGGATATCGTCGGCTCACGTGAAGACGTGGGGGCCGCGGGAGAGGCCGCCGCCGCTGTCGTTTCGCCAGTGGTAGTTGAGGACAACAGATGACGAACATCCTCCCACTGCGCCTGCTGCAGCCGTGCGTCTTCGGCGCTCGCGGCGGCGAGGGCGGCGGCAGTCTCTGTGAAGGGCTCAGGATTGTCGCTGCTTCGGTCCTCGAGGGACAGCCGCAGCCCAGTGGCCAGCAGGCTTGTGCGCGTGCAGACGAGATCCACGCGACTCTCCGAGGTCGCACCAAGGTGGCGGATTGGTCCATTGGGGCGCCGGAAGAGAGGCACACGCGCTGCTGAGCCCTGCGCATCGTCGCGGGTGCCTGCGTCGTGCTGTCGGGCGGTGGTAGTGGCGCTGGCGGACGACGTCTCCGGTGGCACAGGCGCAGCAGGCGCCTCACTCGCCTCTGCGTCTGACTCGACCAGCTCGCCACTGGCGGTCACGCGGGCCGCTGGTGCATCCACACGGGAGGCTAGCCGCTGATCGTGCTCGTGGCCCGTCGCCTCCTCCGCCTCGCCACCCACACTCGCCGTTCGGGGCGGTGACGAGGACACCGCTGCTTGAGTCGGTGCTGCCGCTGACGGTGACGCGTGTAGACGAGCCTCCATTTCGTGTCGCTGTGCCTCCTCGAACTGTCGCGAGGCGATGATGGCCTCCAACGCCACTACGCGCGCCGCCGGTGGAAGCTGTTCGTTGAGCACCTTCTCGGAAACGCGGATGGCTGTCTGCACAACCTCGTTGCCACTGTAGCACGGCACGGGCTCGTCGAGATCAAGAAGGAAGTCGAGGTCGTACTCGAACGCGTAGTCGGTGGTGCCGCCGGGAATGCGGGTCATGATAAGATCCGCACCCACGCACAGCGGGTACTCACAACGCGAGCAAGCGAAGCACAGGAGGCTGCCTTGGTTGGCACTGCGGCTCTCGTCGGTTTCTTGACGTGAAGCCATGGTAACGGTGATGGTGACAATGATAGTCTAGTTGTCACTGAACAAGACACACGCGAGCGTGGGAGTGAGTGGTCAAAGGAAAAGAAAGGGCACGGCCAGCGTTCTTGCCGTGAAGAAAACACGAGCACACGAACCGGCACTAAACGACAAGCACGAATACGTCGTCTCTGGTTGTGGTTCAGCTCAAACGCGTTGAAGCCAAAAAAAAAAAGAAGGATATAAAGGAGAGAGAGAGAGAGAGCGAGGGCTTGGTAGCATAACTGATGAGCGTGTCGGTAATCCCATTCCATCTCCAGCGAGAACGTTCAGCAAGACTCCCTCCCCCCTCGGCTTCCTACTGACGACCCGTCGGACACGCCAAAAAGGACAACAACACGTTGCACATGACGGCGCATGGCACGCCACATGCAGCGTGCGTCAGCGAGAGAGGGAGAGAAAGCCCAGTCACGAGCGCGTGTGTGCGTTGTGGGAGAGAGCACTTCTTCTATTCACACATCTCTTCGCACCTCGCTGTCGTCTTCCTAACTTTTCTTTTCTGTTCTTTCCTTCCGCTCTTCGTCAACACGTTTAAACGTCGTGAATCGCGCAGTGATTGTATTGGTACAGTTTGCCCCTCTGGCCCGCGTACGTGCCTCACCCCAAGCAGAGAAAGAGGGACAGAGAAAAAGAGAAAAAAGGACGGTGAGTGCACAGTGCTTGCACGTCGTTGCCTTCACACCTCACGCACCTCAACACCCTCGCGCGCCATTCGCTTCTCATCGTCTTCTTCGCTGCACGAGGTGTGGTGGCCAGTCACTGGATCGACGCGCATGGAGCAGGTCCAGAAGTCCACCGTGTCGGAGATAGGCTGGGGAATGACACGCCACTTGCCACACTGATCGCATTGCACCCAGTGAATAATCTCCTCTTCCTCTTCCTCTTCCGCAGACTTTCCACCGCGTTTAGTGCCTTGTGCAGCGGCTCTCTTGACGGGATGCGCGGGACGCGATTTGGGAGGCCGTCCACGGGGGCGTTTGACAGGCGCAGGCGGTGGCGTCGCCTCGTCCGCCTCTCCGGGTGCGCTGGCCAATGGAGCGGGGGCGGCGGCGGTGGTAGGCTCGGCCTCGATCTTTGACTTCCTTGCGCGTCTCTTCACCGGTTCAGAGGACGGTGGAGCGGCCGACTCAACGGGCACATCGTCTGCCTTAACAGAAGAAGGAGCCTCCACCACGTCGGCTGTTTCGGCAGAACGGCCACGCTTGCGATCAGACTTCTTCCTCTTCGACGCGGTGGCAGTGACACGCGCTGGTGCCTGCGCCGACGCCGCCGCGGTCTTTCCGTTGACAGGACTCTCCTCAACGGCTGTGTGAGTCTTGACCCGCCGACCACCTCGCGATGCCGCAGGGGCAGGCGTGTGGGCGGCGACCTTCTCATCGGCGTGCAGGAAAACCTGTCGCAGGACGTTCTCCCGCTTGCGCCGCACGTCCACTGGGGTCATCGAGAGCTGCTTGGCCCACGAGCCGGTCGCCCGCTTCCGGATCGCGGCCGCCAGGTCTCGTAGCAGAGGTAGGCTCCGTGCGATCAGTGCGTTGGTGCTGCCGCGCGCGGGGCTCTCCGCTTCGGCCTCGATGACGGCCCGCACACCGCACAGGATGGGCTCGTCGATGGCGTCGCCGGTCACCCGGTATGGTGGCACCAAGTCGACGAACGGGGAGAGCTGCGCGGCCTGTGCCACCTGCTCGCTCATCAACGCCTGCGTGGACGCGACGAGGCCCGCCATCTCAGACACCTCGCAGCTGCCGCCGCTGAAGACACTCAGCCCACACACGAACGGCGCCCCACCGGGGAATGGCTGCGCCACGCGCCGCACCTTGCCGCACGCGTCGCAGACCACCCAGCAAAAGGCGGAGAGGGAGGCGGCACGGTCGGTACGAACGAGGTAACTGGCGGCGCTTTGCACCCAGGCGTGATGCAGCCACAGCTGCCGCCGTGCGGTCGCCTCTGATGGCGGCGGAGGGGACGGTGACGCCACAGACGGCCCGACGACCGCCCCGCTCTCTCGTCCCACCACCGTCTGCGGGTTCAGCAGGCCCAGGAGCGCGGATGTGGTGATGACACGGTCTGGCTGATTCGTCTCTCCGCGCCGCGACGCCAGCCGGGAGCTCCGGCGAAGGCCAAGCTCCTTCTCCAAGGCTTCGTTGAGTGCGTCACGGCGCTGCTTGAGGTCGGGCAAAGAAACAGGTGGTGTCAACGCCGCCGGTGCACTTTCCCCGGTGGACACCATCGGGCTGCCTGCCGTACCCTGAGGCGTGGCTTTGCTTGCGCTGCCCTTGTCCTTTGCGGGTTCTGGCGCCTTCTCCTCCCTCTCGCCCTCCTCCTCGCCGATGGCTGGCTGAGGTTCGCTCGTGTGCTGAGCTGTGCGGTCGTGGTGAGCCTCCGCGAGTGCCTCCGCTGCCTTCAGCACCTCCCCGGTCCAGACGCGTCTGAGATCCGCGATGCGGTCGCCCATCGCGCAGTACGACCAACGACAGACAAAGTTGACTGGGTTAGGCATCCAATACTGCCTCTGCGCCCCTTGAGTGGGTGTCTTCGGCGACGCCACGCCATTACCCTCCTTGTGACCTCGCAGCGAGGCAAGAAGCGCCTTCTCGGAGGTGGACGCGAGTGTCGCACAGGCGGCGTCTCGCTGCTGCTGCTGCTTCTTGGCCTCTTCCGTCTTCTCGCGCAGGCGCTGAGAATGCCACTTCGGGGCTTCGTGCGTGGCCTCTGCGGCGGTGGCGGTGGCATCACCAACACGGCGGCGGCGCCCTTGTGGGTTCGCGGCGCCGGTCGACGATGACGACGGCACGTTCTCCCGCCACACCTCCGCGACCACCGCATCCGGCACCTCGTCGGGGACGGTGGCGTGAACTTCTTCTGACACCCACTGATGGCACCGCGTACACTCCAACGAGACGCACTCCAGCACAGATGGGAATCGCCTGCGCAGCCCGTACAGCGTGCGCAACAGCGGCACGTAACGGGGGGCGCACACAACCGTGCCGTCACCGCCATCGGCGCCAGGACTGCTGCTGACTGTGAGCGCCGGTGAAGCTGAGAGGTGCGCGTCGTCTCCCTCTGGCGGACTCTTCAGCATGCTGTTCTCTTCTCGCACTGTTTTCCCCCCGCACCGCAGTGGAGAGGGTGAAGAGGAAGTGGAGTCAGGTGAGGGAAAGAAAAAGGACAAAGGAGGAGGGGAGAGGTGGGCGAGAGTGTGTGCGGTGGGAGTGGAGACAAAAATAATTAACCGGCCGAGGCAGATGCTAGCGCAGGTGACGACGCCACACGTGCTTGTGCGGACGTGGACCGGGCGCACCAGATACAGTGTATGCGTCAACGGTAGAAAGAAAGGGAAAAGGAAGAGAGAGAGAGATGACGCAGGACATGCAATGACGTGATCCTGATGATCTCACCAGTTCTTTGTGCTTTTTTGTCTTGTTTTGTGTACTGGCAGTGCTCATGTACGACAGATGCCGTGCAAGAACAGCACAATACGCAACGACTCAATATACACCCAGCAAGAAAAAAAAAACAAAGAGGAAAGCTAGACTGTTTATTAAAAGAAAGACACTCGCCTCATCATGAACGACAACAGGTACAGCGGATAGAAAATAGGAGAAGGAGAAAGAGCCGCTGCAAGGCTATCAACGGTGCCACTGATGTGTGTATGTATGCATTTCAGTCAAGAAAACAAAGGCGAGAGGAGAGGGCAGAGAGAGGGGGGGGGCGCACTGGTGAAGTGTCTGTTTGCGTGTGTGTGTGTGTGTGACCCTTCTCTGCCTTCCTCCCCGCACCGTCGTCATGACGTCCTTCACGCCACCTCCGAAGGAAAACAGAAGAAAATGCAAAGAAACAGACCGCATTATGATTGTGGAAAGGACAATTGGGGGGGGGGAGCATGGCACGTGATCTTCGCGCCTGCTTCCGCGAGCACAGTGGCCACCTTGTCAAATCCGCCAGCATGTTTACCAAACGAATTGTTCGTCCGGGGTGCGGCGTTCGCGCTATTAGTGTGGAAGTGCTTGAGCCCTTTTCCCTTTAGACAAGCTGCACCAGCACGAGCGTCCCTACGGCCATGTCAGCACCGAACAAACAATATCCGGGAAGAAGAAAAGGAGGGAGAAAAGAAGGTCAAGAATGCGGAAAGCGGCCGTGTGAGCAAAAAAAAATGTGAAAGCACAACAACAACAACAGTTTTGAGAAGAAGAACACTTGATGAAGAAGAGCGAGCGAGCCACGAACTGGACTGATGCCAACCAGGATGTGGCGCGCGTGTGAATCGGAGCCTCCTCCTCTTTTTTTTCAATTGCACAACCGCGCAGGCAAAAAAAAAAAGAGGAAAAGGAGAAGAAGAAAAAAGATGAAGAAGACAGCACAACTCTGATGAAGAGGAGAGGTTGGGCGACGGCTTGGGACCTGCTCGACACCGCTTCTCTTCATCTTGTTCATTGCGCCTGCGTGTCTTCTTGCCCAGTTGTTCTTCTGTTCGATCGTTTTGATGGGGTGAGGTGTGCAACCTGCTTTGCTTTTATTTTGGTGGCGAGTTGCGCGCGAGAGTTTACCACAAGAGGAAATGGAGTGAGCGGGCGGGCGAGAAATTCGGCAAAAGAAGACGGCCTTGTGCATCAGCTAGCCACCTACCTTTTCGTCACCGATGACGTCCCTAGTTCGTCTTGAGCGGCGACGAACACAGCATCTCCATGCCGTGGCGCTTGAACTCCGTGTTAACCGTCTCGACGAGCTCCGCGTAGGCACGCTCCAGCTCATCATTGATGATGACCTTCGAGAAGAACTCGGGGTGCTCCTTCAAGAAGGCGAACTCGAACGAGGCAGTCTTAAGGCGGCGCTCCACCATCTCGTCGTCATCGGCACCGCGGCCCTTGATGCGCTTGCGCAGCTCATCTTCAGGGGCGGTGATAAACAGGTAGCTCGCGCGCAGCACGTCGTCGTCGCGGTTCTTGAGCTTCTCCGCGCCCTTGACATCGATCTCCAGCACACACACCTTGCCTTCTGCCTCGATGGCGTGCACGGCTGCCACGCTGGTGCCGTAGAAGTTACCGTGCACGTCGCACAGCTCAAGGAATTCGTTGTTATCACGCATCTTCAAGATCGCGTCACGGTCCGTGAAGTGGTACTCACGGCCATCGACCTCGCCCTGACGAGGTGCGCGTGTGGTGTGGGAGACGGAGTAGGCAAAGCGCGTGTTGAACTCCTTCATCAGGCGGCCAAGGAGAGTGCCTTTGCCAACACCCGACGGCCCACACACAACAATGGCGTTCAGAGGCCTGATGTTAGCAGCAGCAGCAGCAATGGACATGAATAAATGGATGGATGGATGTGTTTGTGTGTGTGTGTGTGTCTGTGTGGAGGCAACGACAGCAACGACAACAAGAGGGTATAAGAGCTTGGGGAAGGCTTTTGCGAGCAAAAGAGACAGAGAGAAGCTGCTCCGCGGGACCAGTAGCAAAAAAAGAGGAACAGAGGCGTGTAGAAGAAGAGGTGAGAGAAAGTGGAAGAGTTATGTGAAAGAGGAGCTCCAACTGCCCATCAAATCATCATCGTCTTTTGTTCCCTCGATGCCTGAAGAGACGCCAGGGTAGAACGTGTGCGTGTGTGTGATGATGCGCCAACACACTACAACTGTGCTTTCCCTTATTTTGTTTCGCACTGATCCCATAAAAGCTCGCTTGGCAGACAGAGGACAACAACTACGACTGACCGCGCGTGTTCGAACACATTATTCAGCATCGTTGCCTCCTCCGGTTTCTGTTTTGATACCGGCTGCGGGCGGTGGTGTCGGTGCTGCCTGTGCCAACGCCAAACAGCGCTGATACGAGGCGTCCAGCTGCTCGTGGAGGGTCACGACGCTCCGTGGCAAACGCTCTTCGACCAATTCACGCAGCTGACGCACGAGCGCCTCCTGCTCTGCGCGTAGCTGGGCCACGACAGCATTCATCGTGTCTTCCGCTTCTCGTCGGCGCCGTTGCGTCACGTAGGCGTAGATGGCGGCTTCAAAGGGCAGATCCCAAGGGTGGTGATAAGCGCGCAGAGGTGAGGTCCACGTCGGCGAGGTGAGCCAACTAGTTCGGTCGTCGTCTTCATCACCACCGCCGTTGCCGGCAACGTTGTTTTGCCCAGACCACACGGAGTCGCCCTCAAGAGGGTTCTGCACCGCCGCACGCGATTGAGGGCACAACAGCCCCGTGTAGTATTGCGGGACGGCATCTAGCCGCACTGGCACGGTGTCTTTCCCGCTCATGACGCCGGGTGCGCTCGCCGAGTCAACCGAACCCACTGACGTTTGCGCCTCCAAACAGCCTTCATCGTAAAAGTGTTTCAGGAAGTAGTCGCGCAGCGGGGCCACGACGCCTGCCTCTGACATCTTGTCCGTCACAAGCCGCGCGAAGGCGGCGACGGGCGCGGTGGGGTTCAACACTCGCATTGTGTCCTTGCGCTCCGCCACCACGGCGGCCTGCACGAGGTGCCAAAGCGCGGCCCGGCGTGCATCGACCTCGTTCTTGTGCTTTGCCGCACTTGGGGGTGGCACGTACGCGCTTAGGACCATGGGTGGGACACGCAGCTGATCGAGCGTGGCACTCGTCAGCGCCGGTACTGGGGCGTCTGAGACGCGACGGCTCAACGTGGCTTGGTGAAGGAGCACTGCGGGAGGGATGGCGAGGTCGGGCAGAAAGTGCACGTGCACCTCGACCAGGTGCTCGGCCCAGCACAAGTCTTCAATGACAAACGGAGGCCGGGCGACGACGCGGCGAGGCTGCGGGAAGCTTGTGGGGACGATGAACTCGATCTTGTCCACCATGGCGTAGAACGGCGACGGGGGACGGTCCCGTGCCAGTCGCATCAGTTCGGCCTCCGTCTGCGCGGCGACAGTACCGCACACAAGGTCGCTCAGTGGCGGTGCGCTCGATGACAGTGCAGACGGGGTCGCCTCCTCCGCCGCCGCGGCGAATGCATTGGTGCGGTGGACAAGCCAGCGACAGAAGGCGTCGTGTGCCATGTCACCGCCGTCGCGGATGTAGCAGTAACGCCGGTGCGTGTAGCGCAGAGACACGGGCCCACCCGCGGAGGCGTGGGCATCGTCGTCGCCGGTTTCGCCCGCGCTGCGTGTGCGCTTGCGTGTGCCGCTGTGAGTCGACGGCGCCGGCGAGGTCGCGCCCGCGGACGTGTGGAGGTCTCCCGACGCCGACGTGGTCGCGGCCGCCTTGCCAAACTCAACGGCTGCGGCTGACTCAAGCTGGGCCGCGTACGGTAACGGCAAAGCCACCGACCCAATGCAAAAAGGGATCTGCAGAGTGGCGCCGTACAAGACACGTGGCTCCTCATTCATGGCGTACTGAATAGGCACAACAGAGGGAAAGTGTGTGTGAAGGAGTGGGCAAGTGAGAGAGAGAGCGCACGAGGATGAATGTGTGACGTAGGCGAAGGAAGATGGGCTGCGTGGGAACTGGAAGGCAATCCACAGCGCTGCCGGTGCGGGGAGGGGACACAGAGACGGACACGGTCCAGTGACGCACAGACACATCCACATACGCGGCGGGACTGTTTCGATCTGCTCCCACACCATCGTACGTCGAGTCAGCCGCATGCGTGTGTGGGTGCCCCATTGTCACTTTTTTTGTTTGTTTTCCAGCTTCTGGCTTGTCGACGGCGCGTTCACTGTCGTCACGGGCAGTAGCGCATGTACAACTGCTCCACAAACGAGACGTACGCGGCTTGGTCTTCGCGGTGCCCCACCGCCATGCAGGGGTGGCGACTGTGGCGCAGAACGAGCACCTCGACAGAGGGAATCGTGTGGGGAACGAGCTGTGTCCGGACGCGATCAATCAAGACCTGCGTACACTCGTTCGGCACACGCTTATCCACTGACGACAGAACAAACGCAATGGGGCAGCGAATGTGGACCTTCGTGCTATCAAAGTCGAAGGCACGCCTCTCGTCATCCTCGCCACGGTAGTCGCAGAATGTGTTGAACATCCACCGATTAAGCCACGGCACCAGACTGGATGCGTTGATGACGTGTTCAATCGTATCGAACGGCGCTTCGACAATAACAAGCGAGACGTATGACGCGAGTTCGGCCGGGAGCTTCATGGCCGCATAGAAGCATGTGGTGGCACCGCGGCTGCAGCCGAACAGCACAAGGTGCTTGCGCTTCACCGATGTCGCCACCGCATCTGACGCGGCTTCGCGGGCCTGCGACTGCACAGCCTCTGCGTGCTGCCGGTCAATCGTGTGTGCGGCGCGACGAACCTCACGGGTGAAAGCGGCCTGGTCACGCAAGCCGGCCAGGTTGGTGCGACTGACGATCGAGTAGCACCTCTGGAATGGGCGGACGGCAAACCAGAAGCATGTCGCCACCTCCTTCAGTACAAGCAGCCAGTGCACGGGGTTGAGTGTCTTGAACCAGCCCACATGCACCATCTCTGTCACTTCTGGCGAGGGGAGTACGTTGTGAAGGAGACGACAGCACACCCGACACGTGGCTGTGTAGAGAACGTCAGGATCATTCGCACCGTCCTCTGCCAGGCGGGCACGCTCGGAGAGCGGACGCGCACAAGACGCATCAGCTGCCGTGGCTGTGTCGGTTGGGGGTGCCGTGTCTGCCTCGTCTGTCTTTGGCTTCTTGGCTAACCGGGTGATTGTGCGGTACGTGCCCCTCACGGCGTGCGCGAGCTGTTTCCAGACAGGCCAACCATCGAAGCGACCTCTGCCATCCTCGAGCTCCGCGAGTGCAGCGTCGCCGTCCGCCCAGTTTCGCAGCACCGTCACGCCCTCTGGACCGACGTAGCGAGAAATCTGGGACCGGCTGGACGTGATGCCGGGCATCGCCACAGTAATGATGTTGTCTCGCAGGGGTGGCGAGTCTTCGTAGGGCACGCTGCGAGGAAACATCACGGCGGCGGTGGTGATGAGAATAAAAAATAAACAACAGAAAGATGAAAGGCACGACGATAGCCACCGAGATCACCTGCCGTGTCTTGTGCGGGAGACAGGCGATCACAGACCTGTAGAGAGGAGAGGGAGCCTGCCCTGGCGATGAAATTAATGAATATGAGCAGGCAGAAGAAAAAGTGAAGACAGAGCCGACAGAAAAGAAGATGGAGGAAAGCACACGCATGATGTTGGCTTGAATGCTCGCCACGCGGTGTGGCCGAGTGCACGCACGCTCTGCGCTGGTCCCTTACGGCGTCAGCCACGTTCCCGCCGGTGTGGGGGGGGGATAGAGAGAACGATACATCAGCGTCTCAGTGAGTTCCCATGCGGAGAAACAGATCATCTCGAGTCCAAGAGGAGAATGAAAACAACAACAACAAGACAGACAAATAAGAGGGGAGTTGTAGTTGCGCCGCCATAACAGAGAACACAGTTTCCCACATGCACACACGCACACGGTTAAAACAAGCTCTCAAAGTCGTCCAGCACCGACAGTGCGGATTGAATTTGCGCCCGCTCCTTCTTCTTCTTCGCCTCCGCACCACTGGCGTCGTCTGCGCCGTCGTCGAGACCCACCGTGTCTTCCAGCATATCCAACTCGTCCACGTCATCGACTTCGTCGTCGTCAGAGATGCCGAGACCTGCGCGTACAGGCTTCGGCACAGGCCGGCTTTTTTGTGCCGGTGCCACCCCCAGCACGCCGCCATCCACACCGCTTCCCTCAGCGCTGCCAGTACCCAGCACCGAGCCCGACAGGATCCCCTCACCCTCGCCGACCGTCGTGCCGTCGGCCAGTCCCATCACGTTCATGAGCTGCCCCAGACGCTGCGCTTCCCGCGCCGCCTGCTCCTGCTCCAGCCGCGACAGCACGGGGTCCATGCGAGCGCGGTAGGTGAGATAGTCATCAAGAACGTCTTCCACCTGCGAGCGAATGACGTCCAGCACCTCATCCGTGTACGTTGCCGGGGCACAGTACATGTCGCAGGTCGCTGCCCCGGTTTTTTCCGCTGCTGCGTCGGCATCGTCCTCGCCACAGGCATCATCGGGTGCGAACATGCTGCCCACAGCGACGGGACCAGTGACGCGCAGGGAGAAGGCCGCCGCGTAGCGTCCCTCCTGCTCGTAGAGCGCCTGCTGAAGCGCAAGCAGCGGAACGACCGAGTTCTCACGGCAGTCCGTCTCCAGCGCTTCACACTTCAGGCGCCGCTCCTCAAGGGGCGCGAAGTACTGCTCGTGCAGGGCGAGGTCTTCTTGCACCATCTTGAGACGAGTCTCTTTGGCAATTCGTTCACGCGCGTGGCGCACGTCGCCGTACTTCTGCTCTTCCTCCTTCTGAGCGCTCTGAAGGACGCTCTGCAGGTGCGCGAAGACACCGCCTCCACGGCCCCCGCGAGCCCCGCCGAAGAGAAGACGCCGGGGCCGCGCCGATTCCGATGGCGTCTCCGATGAGGACGGCAATGCCGCTGCGGGCTGCGGCGGCGGCGCGTCGTCGGCAGTCACGACGCGACCCTCCTTCGTTGCCTGCAGAGCCGCCTCGAGTGTCGCCTGCTCGGCACGCAGCTCGCTCATGACACTGTGGAGCGTCTCCCAGCCACGCCGCACGGTGAGTGTCGCGCGGAGAATCACACGGTACCGACGAACATGAAACGACACGTGCCGGAAGAATAACTGTCGTTGGCGGCGTGTCAGCGGCGTGGGATAGTCCTCTAGCAGGCGGAGCAGCAGCGCACGTGCGCCATCCTCGCCGTCTTCCTCGCGGCTCGAGACGCTCTGGCTGCGCTGCCGACGGCGCACGTCGGTCTGCGACCTACTCATTTCTCCTCAACTAAAAAAAAAAGGCTTCACAACCGCGGTTGTGGTTTCTTCCTTTGAATTGTGAAGTGAGACGTCGGAAGCGGGGAAGCGGAAAACAAAACAGACCCAGAAAAGGAGGTGATCGGAGGAGTGAGATGAATGACGCGAAGACGTACAGGCCAAAGGACAAAGACCGCTGTGATGATGGCATCGCCAGGGATGCCACGTGTGGACGCACCTGTTCACTCACTCAGACGCAGGTGTGTGCGTGTGTGTGTGTGGTGCGCAGACAAAAACGAAAGGACGGCGAGCGAGCGCGCCAGTTACGCACGGAAACTAGTGTGTGACGGCGCGACGGGCTAGCGCACTGACTGGCTGAGAGCGCCGGTCAGTACTCACCCTGGTTCTCCCCTCCGGCCCTTAGCTGTGCGTGAGGACGCTCATGCAACACACAGTGCCAGCGAGCATCCGTGGAGGAGCGCAGACCACGAAGGGCCGCAACGCTGTTACCCAACACCTACGGTTAGTCACATGCTTGTTTTCTTTGACGGTTTTTTTTTTCGTCAAATGCCGGTCAAATACAAAACAAACAAACAAACGGCTTTCTTCTTCTTTTGCTCCGCACTTCGCCACGAGTGAGAAAATAAAAAACCTGACAATGAAAAGAACGAAAACAATCGCACAAAGATGAGGAGGTAAACACGGAAGGCGGAAAAAAAAAACAAATGTGCGACTCATGGGGGAAAAAAGAGAAGAAAAAAATGTGTTGGGACACCGCGTCAAATGGGAGGAAACCGGCTCTTCTGCGTTGCTTGCTGCGTGGGGAGTCGAAACGCAGACAACGACAAGACCAAAACCTCAAAGCAAGCAAGAGGAGAGAGCGGGTATGGTGATGGTGCGCGCGCGTGCGCCTGTGCACCTTGTCGCGCAACGCCCACCACCGCCACAACGCTCAGTTGGCTTCGCCATCACTACTGCCCAAACCAGCTCCTCCACGCGTATCTACGTGCCGTGCGTCACATGTTCTTCACCTCGCATACCCATACCGGTTCTACCATGGGTAAGATGACGCAAGCGCACAGAGAAAATGAGGGAGGGCAAAACAAACAACAACAGAAAAAAAAAGATATGATAATCCAGAAAAAAACGAAAAGGTAGGTCACACAGTCAAACACACAGGACCAAAACAATGGAGTACAAGCATGTTGTCAGAAAACAGAAGTGAAAAAAGGGTGCGAGGTGGTAGACCGCCCGCATTCCTTTCTTCAACGCTGTTTCTGCCCTTTTCTCTTCTCATTTTGTTTCGCGAAATAAATGAGGTTGTCTACTATAGCCTGTGTTACGTTTCTCTTTCTCTCTCCTCGCACCCAAACTACACGATAGTCAACACGCAAAGCCCACCTACATCAGTATGCATCGCCGTCCAACTTTTCTTCGCGTGATGTCGCGCGTCACACGCGTTTTTGTTTTTGTCTTCCTCGGTCGTTATTTCACCCAACTGCTCTCGTCGACGCCGTGTCATGCACGAGTGCGATGAGGGCTGAAGTGATATCAGTCATGCCGGGAGAAAGAGAGAGCGGGGACCAACAAGCAAGAAACCGAAAAGAAAGAAGCGTACTGACACGAGGGGCAATGACTGAACCATGAACAATTTCGCACAAGTAAACACAAAAGCTGAAAGGTACAAGAAAGAAAAAAGGAGAAAAGAGAAGATACACAGACAGAGAAGCACGGCTCACGTAAAGAAACACACCACAACAAGAACAAGAAAAAAGAAAAAGTGGAGTGAGTAAAGGCGCGAAGGGGACGATCACAGGCGAGCCGACTTGTTGGTCAACTGCCACACATCGACATGAACGTTGAGACCGTCTATCCAGCAACATGGATGCATGCACGGGTCAACTCCCTTCCACACGGTCGCAAAAAAAAAAAAAGGACTAATCGGTGAGATCAATCATTTCGATGGACGTTGACCGGCGCAGGAAAAAAAAAGGCGCAGTTACACCGATCGCTGCCACGCACACACGCCAACGGATTCGATTGTCCATTCCCTCTTTTCTCGTACCTTCTTTCTCCTACTTTTTTTTTAAATGTTCACTGGTGTTGCTTTACCTTCTTTTGTGATTGCCGTGCATTGCTTTTAACTGCTCTCCTCGTTCGCTGCGCCGTCACCCTCGGAGTCGTCACGGTACCACTCATCCTTCTCAGGGTCGTACCACATCTCGTTCGTGGGATCGTAGAACTGGCAGCTAGGCGGGTGGTAGTACAAGTTCTCGGTCGCCGAGTAGTAGTAGGGGGTGTTCTCCGTGTGCACCCAGTCACCCTTTGGCAGCACGACCGGATTGCCGTCGTCGTCGACCAGGTCACCCTTGCGCGTCTTGGGGGCGGTGGAGGAGACCTCAGCCTTGGCGGCGCTCTCCGCGTTTTCAAGGTTCACGTCGTTGGGGTTGGTCGCGCGGCCAGCGGGTGCCGAGGGGTCGGGCAGTTCGCTACTTTCGGAGCCCTTGCCATTCTTATTATTGGCGGCTTCGGAGCCGTCCTTCTTCCCCTTTGTCTTATCCTTGGAGCCACCGCAACCCATTGTAGTGAATAAGGAAAGAAAACAAGTTGTTGTTGTTGAGTGCCTGAGTGTGTGCTTCCGAGCAGGTACTTGCTACGTCTCGATAACGGATGAGCTCTTTTTTTTTTGTTTGCCTCTTGATTCTTCCCACCACAAGAATAGAAAAAAAAAGAAAAACGACAGCAGATGGCGAGTAAGGGAGAGAGGGCGGGTAAGAAGGGAAATATGGGTGAGTCCAGGGAAGATGACGATTGAAAGAGAGATCAATGAAGGAAAGTGCGACTGAGATGTGTGTATGTGGCACTCACACGTGACGACACGGACAGAAGCTACTTCTTTTTTATTCACCACCGCCCGCGCGACGCCGACAACTCTGTCATTGTGGCGTAGCGCGCGATACACACGCGTGATCACACAGGCGGTATGTGCCATCGTACTCTCTCACTTCCTGATGCGTGTGATGACGCAGGACACTTTACCAACCAAAGCAAACAAACACAGACATGAGCAGCGCTCGCCACGGCAACGAGCAGTGTGTGCGTGTGAGAGAGGATGGGAGACACTCTTCTCGTCTCTTCTTCTCTCTTCTTCTCCACGGAGCTCTTCATTGTATTTTGCACACATGATGGTCAGTCGCAACCCTTGTGGAGAAGGTGGTCATACATGCCCGTTCGCGCTGCGTCAGCACGCACTAACTGGTCACGAAGCCACCGAAGGACACCCCGCTCCTGCGCCTCTCCGGTAGCACTAGCAAGCGGCTCACTCTTGTCCATCAGAGACGACGCAATCCATCCTGCGTAGCGCGTCACTCGCGCCTGCGTGTCGCTGTCTTCCTTTGCACGTGGTGTGAGGCGCACGAGGAGGTCGAAGAGCGACACGAACGGCAGTGCGCAGTCACCCACCTCACCGAGACGTGCCTCCTCCACAAGCAGCGCGACGACCGACTCCACGAATCGATCGAGCAGGTCACCTGATGACGCCACCGCGTCCGTAAACGACTGTGCGTGTGTGCGATAGACGTCGAGGATGAATGGCGCATAGAACCATGCGGACTGGTCGTTGGGGTCACAGTAAATGGCTTGAATGAGCATGTCCACGTCCGTCTGCAGGAACGTCCAGAGTGCGTACCACACGACATCGGGCAACGTCGGCGTCACCGTGTCACGGCTCGACCCACCTTCGCGAATGCCGTGCCGGCGCAAGGCAGCTCGAAGGACAAGACACCGTTGGTGCCACGCACTGTAGTTCGAGAAGTTGCGTTTGATGCGGCTAGTGGTGTAGTCAATCTCCCGGCGCTCGCCGGCGGTGAAGAAGGCGTCTCCAGGCACGGGCTCACTCGCCGCGGCGCACAGGAGCGCGTCAGCCCTCCGCTGTGTCTGCTGCACCCACCGCCGGTGGTTCCAGGCATGAAAGTTGCGTTCGTCGAGGTCAAGAAGCCGCTCACACTGCCGGCGTTCAGCTTCAAGAACGTAGCCGATCATGGCCAGTGCCGTGCTCGGCGAACCTGTGCCAGCGTCTGTGTCGTCGGAATCTGCCAGCTGCTGCGCTTCGTGAACCTCCTCCTCGGCCTGATCAAAGAGCTGCTCAAAGATCCAGTGGCGATGAACAAAGGCAAAGTAATTCTTGAAGTCCTTCAGGAGAAGCGTCGTGTTGAAGCGCAGCTCGTCCTTGAGCATGGACAGCCTCGCCTGACGGATGAGGCTCCGCTTTTCTGACGCGCTGTCACCATCATCCCCAGCGTGCGCGATCAAGAAGAGCAGGATTTCTCGTCGGTAGTTGAACATGACGTACCCCTCAGGCACATCTGTCAGGAGCAGCGTGTTCTCCTCGAGAGACGCTTTCGTGTAGACCTTGGCAGTGCGTTTTGCAAACTGCGACGTGTACAACTGCCCAGTGGCCTCGAACGCCGCTTGCCTTTGCCGTCTCGTGGCCTCATCGACGACCTCGTTCTTGCTCGCGCGCTTCTGATCGTGCATAATGCGTGTGCGCTTGTGTGCACCGTTCTGTCTGTTTTTTTTTCAGCAGAAGAATCAAACAAAGCAATGCACGGAAAACCAAAGAAACAAGTAACCGACGGCGCGAGTGAGAAAAGGGAGAGAGGAAAGAGCCGAGAGAGACACGTGAGTGGTGAAGAGATGACGCACATGCAGACAGCTGTGAAGTGTACTTGGTACCACCACTGACAGAGAGGAGGAAAGAACAACAATAACACGCCGCATGTGGGCCGTGTGGACGGAGGGGGGGGAGGGGGATGTGAGACGACACATGGCCGGCTGCCTCCCATCCACAAAGCATTGAGCGCTGCAGCGTGGTACCAGACAGTGACGCGCCGTGATGGCGCTTGGCAGCATGAGGAAATGCGGTTGGCTGGGGGAGAGTACGTGTAGAACGTAACAGGGGGGGGGGGAGTGCATGTGTGAAGTATGCAGGAGGAGGGGGCACAATAACCAACAACAACATCCACAACGTACTTCAGCGTGTCAGAGTCCAAGCAGCGACAACTCGGAAACAAAAAAACAAAACAAATATGTCTCACATTTGACAGCAAAACAGAGCGTGCGTAGTGTCAAACACACAGGCACACACACACGCACACAAGTGCGAAGACATCGGTTTACTAAGCACAAGGAAGCAGAAATTAAGTTGGAATAAAATAGAAAAAAAAAAGAAGCCGACGGGGCCGTCGCAGGGTTGTGAGGTGCAGCACGCTTTGATTCGGTTTCCACATTGGCTGCACAGTGACGGCACTCTCGTGTGCCACTAAAAAGGCACACAGGCGAAAGAGAAAAACACAAAACAGAAAGAGTGAACACACTTTCGCCGCACTGCCTTGAGAAACCTGAAGAAGGGAAAGTGATCCACTGGCACCAGCTGTACTAAACAATACCAGAGGGAGAGAGGAGGGAGAATAACAACTTCCACATGCGCCGGCACAAGAAAAAAAAAAGAAGCCGCGGCGCTACTTGTTTTTGATACGACCGAACTGAAGGACTTGGAGCACACACAACACACACACACACACACATACGTAGAGCTGCTCGAGGGATCCACCAGGCGCAACGAGGAAAAAAAAAGAGTAAACAGCGCCGCAAGTCAGCTGGGCTTCGACAAGAGACGAGGAGGAAAACAAACGAGAGCTGAGGGGCAGCAGCCAGTACTGTATGCGACACGAGAGCCGTGTTGCTTGCCAGCGAGTGCACGCGTTCATTTTCGTCTCCCTGTTTCATCCCTCTTGAGCACGTCTGCCTGTCTGTATGCGCATGTCTCTGTATGTGTGTGTGTGTGTATGTGTGTGAGCTGGCCATGAAAGTGTGTGATCCAGGCGGGCAGCGCTCATCGGTCAGCGTTGGGGCGCTGCAGCTGGTGTGCAAGAGAGGCAGGCGAGTCGCTGTCCTCACTGACCTCATCCATGTAGACGAACCAAATGCGGCAGTGGAAGGCACGGAAGAGCTTGCGCTGCATCCGACGAAAATCGACAAACACCTCGCGGGAGGGCCGCACCACATACAAAGTCAACTTCTTGTGGTCGAGCTGGTACTCGCAGTCGACGAGCTTGACCTCGTTCGGGTCGGCCGGCGCGGGACGGTGCACGCTCTCCCCCTCTGCGGTGACCGGGGCGGCTGTCGTGTCGGCCTCGGCGGTGCCGTCAGCGGCTGTCAGTGCCTTCTGCTGACGATGTTGCTGTTGTTGGAACGCGATCGTGACAAAATGAGTGACGACCGGGTGCGCGGTGTTGAAGGCCTGCTTCTCTTCGACACGCAGGGTCGGCAGCAGGGCCTCCTCCACCGCCGTCGCCGGTCGCAGGTAGTAGGGCCAGCTCTTGAAGGTGAAGACGATGGACTGGATTTGTGCCTGCTGTCCGGCCTCGTCCTCGGCCACGACGACGCCGTCGACGTCGACGCACGGGGCGGTGGGATCACGGCTGCCGCTCTTGCCCTTGTCCGTGTCACCGTCCTCGTCACTGCAGCCATCCTCCTTCGCAGCGGAGTGACTGGCCGTGCCCTCCTTTTCCTTCTCTGCGGCTTTGAGTGCCCGTCGGCGGTCCTCGGCTTGACGAAGCTTATGTAGCTGCAGGCAGTCCTCAATCATCTGCGCGATCGGGATATAGCCGGTGAGCACACCTATGTCCTCGCCCCGGTCGCCCTCAACGATGACGGCGCTGCCAAACGCCGGCAAGTCTTCGCGGGCCTCGGTGGTAGCGAAGCGGTGGCCATCGTACTTGCCCTTGACCACGACGAAGCCACGCACGGGCAGGCTGCGGTCCGCGTGCTCGGCAACACCCGTCTTCACGTGGCTGGCGCGGCGCGAGTTGCCCGACGGTGCGGCCACCTCTTCGCCACCAGTCGGCCCAGCGCTCGCTGGGGCAAGATCAGCGTGACTGAGGGCGGCCGGCACGCGGGTCTGGCCGCCATGCACGCCTGTGCTCACCGCCTTGGTGCGGCCAGCTTCTTTGCCGGTGCGCTGCGACGGTGAGATGGGAGCCCCGCCACGGTTGACGGTCACCTGCTTCTGCGGTTGTTTTCGAGGGGCCTGCGGCTGCGGCGGCGTGGCTGGGTTTGCGCGCGTCATGGGCGGCGGGTAGCCCTGCTGGTGTGGAGGCAGCGGCGGGTGGACGTTGACACCACCGCCGTAGCCGACGGGTCCTACGTGACGAGGATCGACGTGGAATGGTGTGGCGCCGGCATGTCCGTACGCCGTGCCCACAGACGACGCCACGGTGGGTGGTTCGCACGGCACAAAGGTGTTTCCGCTGTAGGCGGACTGCGATGGCAGCAGCTGTGGCTGCTTCTGCAGCAGCGGCCGTGGCGAGTACGTCTGCCCCGCGTTCACCGCACCGGCGTGCGGGCTTGGTGGCACGGCGACGCCTTCAGGATAGATGCCCGCGCGTTGCGGCAGGCTGCCACCCTGGTGAATTGTATTGGCGCTGGGCACGTAGTGCTGGTGGCTCGATGCGTGGAAGGAGGATGCAGGGGACTTCATGCTGGAGTGCACCATGTTGGCCTTTTCGGCGGCTTCCGCCATCTGCTGAATCGCCATGGAACTGCCGTTGAGCGAGCTGCCGCGGCTGCCCACGCGTTGCGACGGATTCGTGCGCTGCTTCACGGAGACGGTGATCGTGTCGGTCTCGTAGACATCCACAAGCGTGGCGACGTCGGTGGTGGAGTTGCCGGCCGAGAGCGGTGTACGCAGGGGGCCCTCTGCTTGGTCAAAGTTAAACGAGAGGGGATTGAGGTCGGCCTGCGAGGTGCTGCCGTTGAAGCGACTGTAGGCGCTCACTCCGGGACCATACTCGAAGGCCGCACCGTAGGGGAATTCCTGCGACTGATGCAGACTCTGATGCTGCTGCTGTTGTTGTTGCAGACGAGCCGCGCGGAGACCCTCTTCGGTGACCGGCGCATACGGACTGTGTGTGGTGCTATTCCCCAGCGGCTGACTACGACTCAGCGAACCGCGTGCGTGTAGACGGGAGGCGGAACCGTCCAAGACACCGCGTCCGGTGCGGCTCTGCGCGGTGGTGGGATCAAATGTCGTGAAGAGTGACGTAATCTCCGATGTGTCCTCGAGGCTTGTGTCCGGCACAGCGAACCCGGTGCCCGCGGTTGCCACCTGAGACGGGTAGCCGTGGCGGGCCGTTGAGGACGGCTGTGGGCTGCTTTCCACGACGAGACTCGCTTGTCCGTACGGATTGTTGGTGAATGACCGCGGCGTGGTGGCGCCGCTCTGACGACGGTCTTGTGCCACGTGGCTGGCCGCGCCAGAGGACTGCGCGCCGCCGCTGTGCACAGATCTGGGTGTGCCTGGCGCGTACCTGGCTTGGGTGACAGCACTGGGAATAGTGCTCATTGTTCAGCACGATGTGTGTGAGTGAGAGAGAGGAGGAAGGGGCTGTCCAGCCAGCAGTTTCACACGCACAGCCTTTATTTCTTGTCTGTTGCTTGTTTGCTTGCTTCTGTCTTCGCTCTTCGGTGAGTGAGCGCCGTAGATCACCAAGTGAACCAATTTAATAGCCCTTTCACGTGCAACCAATCAAAAAAAAAAGCCGAAACGCACGCACGCACGGTAGGTTGTGTGCTCCGGTGCAAACAGGTGATGATGGAGAAGTTAACCAAGGAAGTCCGGTTGAACGGAGGAGGAAAAACAGCAACAGAAGTGCCTCGGTGTGCTGCGCACGTGGGAGTGTGTGTGGATGTCTTGGACGTGTAAACGGCCTGTGCGAGCAATCCTTGGCGCGCTCGTGTTGATCTGCAGCAAGCAGGCAAAACAAAAAAAAAGGGAAAACGGTGGGCGCCAACAATGAGAGTGGACTTGCGCGTGATGGGTACCTAAAAAACAGTTGCAATTATGTGACGGCTTGACACTAACGAACAACAAAAAAAATAACAGGTGCACACGAACCAAGGACGACTAGGAGGAGACAGTGAACGGGAAGAGGGTAGGGTTGACAAAAGTGACGGCGAAGCACAGCTCTCTCTCTCTCTTTCTCACTCACTTGCGATGATCTTGACTATCAACGGACTCTGATTCTACCAAATAATACAGAGAATGTCTGAGAAACACAAGGACAACGTAATCGATACACCGTTGACGGATGAATGGGAACAACACGGTTTCCTCGAATGAAACTCTTGCTCCGCCACAGAGACAATCACAAAACGAAAAATCGTTCGATGTGATGACAGAGGGAGAGTGTGTGTGGTAGGGGTAGTGTGTATGTGTGTGTGTCTAGGTAGTGTGTGACGTGGGGCAACACGACAAGAAAAGGCAAACTGTACGACACCCAGACGTGTGTCAAAAATGAAGCCCAAACAGCCTTACGCACGTCAACGGTGCGTCACCAACGGCGGCGCGTCGCTGCGGCATGTACGGCACGCGAAGCCACATCGGCGTGATTCTTTCGCGGTCGAGGCAGCAAAGGGCGGGGCTCTTTTCTCCATCACCAACGAGATGACGACTTCTGTTTTTCTGTTCATTCTTCTCGCCTGGTATGCGCCGTGTTCAAGCAGAAAAAAAAAAGGTCAAGTGCCGAAGAGCGCGCAGCCGGTGAAAGTGAGACGTGGAGGTGACGGGTCAGGTATGCACATACGTATGCCCTCCACAGAAAACACACACACACGCGGTAGAGAAGGGAAAAGCATAAAAGCCCAGGCAAACCTCGACGCACCTCACGTCACGTCGTGCGCCTTTGTTGTTGTCTGCACGTTGTCACCGCGCATCTCCCTCTCTCTCCCTCTCGGCCGTGCGCTGTGCTACTCCTTCTCTTTAGGCATCACCAGGGTGTACAGGGTGGTGGTTAGTCGCGAGCGGCCGACCGCGCGTCGCAGCCACCCTGACCACCGCTCGCCCCGTTGATACACCCGACGGCTCACCGCGCCAACGGCCAGACTTGTCATGCCCACCAGCAGGCAAAACAACCATTGCGAGAAGCCTAAGGGCACGGTGGACATGAAGCGGCCCCCGCGCTGGATAATGAGAGCCTGAGCGGCGCTAATAGTCACCACGACAAACAGAAGAACACGGCTGGCGTGCCAATTGTCGCAGAAGCCCTCGTTGGCGTGAAGGAGGCGTGCGTTGAAGAAGTTGAACACCTGCATCCACACGAAGCAGTTGAAGACGATGCAGAGGTGAACATCCGCGGCGGACGCCGTCGCAGAGCCACCAAAGGACGCAGAGGGCAGATTCAGCAGCACCAGCTGAACAAACAGCTGATAGCAGCTTTGGCAACCTATTTGGAACCACATGCTCTCAGTAATGATCGGCGCACTCTTCGGCTCCGGCGGCCGCGAGAGAAGTGTCTGCGCGTTCGGCAGCTCAGTCGCCAGTGCGAGTGCGGCGAGGGTGTCCATGATGAGGTTCAGCCACAGCAACTGCACCGGTTTCAACGGGGACGTGTTCTGCTCGTTCAGCAGCGCACCGAAGAAAGAGACCACACACGCAGCAAGGTTCACTGTGAGCTGAAACTGTAAAAATTTGCGGATGTTGTCCTTCACATTGCGGCCCCACATCGTCGCCTTCACCATACCTGCGAAGCTGTTGTTCAGCAGGACAATGTCCGAGGCACGCTTGGCAACGTCGCTGCCGGAGTTCATGGCAAATCCCACGTCACTCATTTTCAACGCCGGCGCGTCGTTGGTGCCGTCGCCAGTCATGGCGACAACGGCCTGGGCGGTGCGCAAATCACGCGATCGCAAGAGACTGATCAATCGCTTCTTGTCCAGCGGTGTGGCGCGCGACAGCACACGCAGGCGCGGAATGACGCGTTCGACGAGGGCATCGTCCGTCATGCCGCGAAAGGTTGGTCCATCGATGACAAAGCCATTCGCCACGAGCTGCTCAGGCGTGCTTGTGGCCGACGGCAGGTCGCGAGCGGCAGCGGCGAACCCGTTGGTGCGGCTTCCGTACCGCTGGTGCGGCGACGTCGACGACGACGCCTCTTCAAATTCAAACGCCACCGCCGCGGCACCGTCGGTCTCGTCAAAATTGGTGCCGCACTGCTGTGAGACGAGAGCTTGCCCTCGCAGGATGCCGCAACGGTCGGCAATGTTGATGGCGGTCAGCGTCGCGTCGCCGGTGATCATGACGATGCGTTGGCCCGCGCACAGACTGCTTTGCACCGCTTCCGGCACCTCGGGGCGGATCTTCTCCTCCAGCCCGATGAGCGCCAAAAGACACAGCGAGCCTTCCTGTGGCGCGGTAAGCATGCCGTTCTCGTCGAGCACGTCTGCCCCGGCCGGTGCACGCACGTCCGCCACGGCGAAGCACAGCACGCGCAGCCCGGCCGCGCTGTACTGGGCAATGGTCGCCTCGTGCTGGGCGCGCACGCCGGGCGTCAGCGGCGTCGCCACGCCAGATGTTCCGAGATAGGCTGTACATTGAGCCAGCACAACCTCCGCGGCGCCACTGACGAACTGACGAAACACCGCGGCGCCGCTGCTGCTGTGGCTCTGTCCGCTCGCCGGCGGAGACAGCCGCAACAGCGTTGTACTACACTTACTTTGTGAGGTGAAGGGGAAGCGCTTGCAGTTGTGCGCGTCTTGCAGGACGCTCATCATGCGTTGCCGCGTCGCGCGAAACTCGGCAGTGGCATTGACGGCCGCCGCGGCGTCTCCGCTGACTCCCTCGCCAGACGGGGCGATGCAGACGTGGTCACACAGCCGGAGCAGCGCCTCCGCCGTCTTGTTTGTTGCCGTACCCAGTTCAGGGTCCATGGCGTTGGCGACGACGCAATCAAGCACCTGTTGCACGGCTTGTGGGGCGGCGCAGACGGCCAGCATCGCGTCGTCGCTGTCGACTGTCGGCGAGCCACACGCGGGACTGCCGTGCGAGGCGCGACTACCAGTCCCGAAGGAGGAGAGACCGTGCGTGTCAAACCCCATCGGGGAGCCGAACGGACTTGCGCTTGCCGCCGAGACATCCACCTGGAATGCCTGGCCGCCCAGACACAAGGCGCGCAGACGCATGTTCGGCGCGGTGAGCGTGCCTGTCTTGTCCGTGCACAGCACTGTCGCACCACCCATGGTCTCACACGCGGCGAGGTGACGCACAAGGTTGCCGTCGGCGAGCATGCGGCGCATGCTGTAGGCGAGGGAGATGGTGACGGACAGTGGCAGGCCCTCCGGTACCGCGACAACGACAATGGCGATCGCGGTGGTCAGATTTTCAAGGAGCTTCATCGGGTAAAACCGGCCGCCGCGGAAGATCAACACAAACATTTCCTTCAAAAAGAGTGCCACGAAGGTCATCACCGCGGCGATGACACCACACTTCCCGATTACCTCTGCCATGACCTCGAGCTGGTCCTGCAACGGCGTGTTCGCCTTGTCCGTGCCTTGAATGGCCATCGCAATCTCACCCGAGAAGCTCGTCTCACCCACCGCGCAGACGACCGCCACACCCTCTGCGGATCCGTCGAGGACGGACGATCCGCTGATCAAGAACGGCTCCAACTGCGGGTGCTTGTGCACCTCGTCGTTCTCTCCAGTCACGTTGCCCTCGTCTACCACAATGGGCCCGAGACTCGAGAGCAGCAGCGCGTCCACCGTCATCTCCATCCCGGCAGAGACCTGAATGATGTCACCGACTACGAGCTCCTCACTACGCACCTGCATGACCTGCGGTGTCTGCCCGCCAGCCCCACCAGCCCACGCCGCGCCGGTGGCAGGATAACGCCACACTGTCACTAACCGGCGCCCTGCGTCTTCAGCGTTCATAACTTGCTGAAACTGCTCTTGCTTCCGGTAATCGTTGATGGCGTTCACGGTGGTGACAATGAAGACAGCCAAGAAGATAGCCGCGCCTTCGATCCACCCGGTTGACCAGTCCACCTTGCCTGTGCGGAAGTCGGGTGTTGTCATGCCGAGCACGACGGACAACACAGCGGCACCGATGAGAACCTGAATCATGCGGTCGTCCTTGATGGACTCGATCGCAAAGTGCCAGATGCTTTCCTTCGGAGGCCCCGGCAGCACGTTCGCGCCGAACCGCCGCCTCCGCGCGGGGACGGAGGCCTCCGTGATTCCCAACCGTTCACCCCACGCAGCGGGTTGCACAGAGGGGTCGGACCCAGCTGCCACACCCGGTGGTGTCACTTCCAGCTCTCGCAAAACCTGCGACACACCACCCATGTTTTGGAGAAGATCAGCACGCTTGTGCCCGATCAGCTGCGCGAAGCGTGAATGGCCGGTGGAGGGGGAACGGCGGCCCTGGAAGCCCTCTCGCTCTGCTTGGTCATTGTCTAGAAAGGCCTGACCGGCACCTTCGAATGACATGGCCAGCTTCTCACAGACGCTCTGCCGTGGTTACCAGAGATGGTGATATAGTTGACTGCGTGATTGTCCCCCGTCACTGGTCGCGTAATAGCTGGTCACCTTGCCCAAGACGGGTACAGTCAAGGTGCTGCTATTTTTGTGACTGATAGGTGGTGGCACCACACCTTGGGTACGTGCGCCAAAAGGGGAAACAAAGAGGACAACCTTTGCTGCTGGTCTCTCTCTATCCCCCTCTCGCAAGTGAGATTGACTTGGAAACGAAAGGGGAGAGCACAAAAAGAAGAAAAAAAGGTAAGCTGCCTAAACTTACGTGCGCACCACTGTGACGGCACGCAGCAAGGAGGAGAAAAAAACAAAACAAAGGTGCTGCTGTAGACGGTTGTGATTACTCTCACAAGTAAGAGAGAGAGAGAGAGAGAAAGAAACCGAGTGATTAAAAAAAAAGAAAACAGAAGAAGGTGGGGGGGGAAGGTGCGCATGCAGAAAACCAGACGGGAACGCAATGATCGGTGAGAAAAAAAAAAAAGAATGCCGCAAACGCACCTGTTGGGTGGGCAGAACTCCGGTGAGGACGAGCCATCGCTTCTCAACGAGCCCTACACATGCACAAACACACAAACACACAGACACGTACAGACTTGCTTTGTTCGTCGCGTTGACACTCGCAAGAAACGGTCGAGCCGCAAAACGCCAGCACGGTGGCGGGAAGGATGAGTTGTTCACATGGTCACACCAAGGTCTGTGTAGACAGAAAAAAAGCAAGAACACGGAGGGGGAAGCGAAGAAAGGGGAGGGGGGGGGACACCAGCACGTGGGCGAGAGACAGGCAAACAAACAGAGAGAAAGGGAACGCGACACGCGAGGGGGATCGACCACTCGCCACGGTCGGGGCAGCAGATCTGAGGTGTATCAGCGCAAAAAAAAAAAACCGCTGTTGAATGACAGCCTGGCAAAAAAAAAAAAAGAGAAGAAAGCAAAGTGGGGAAAACCACTGAAGCACATAGAGGAGCGCAAAATCACGGCATTTGCGTGCAGCCGCCCTCGCGGATTCCTTCGGGCGGTCCTCCTTCTCTCTCTTTACACTACCACAAGACGACGTCGCTTGTGGTCAGCGAGGTAAACTGGTGCGTACTGGTCGAAGAGAGCCTTCAGCTCACGCATGTACACCTCCTGAGCGGCAGCCACGACCGCCCGCTCCGTCTGGGCATCGTAGAACTGCGCGGGGTCGGTGTACATGCGTGCGAGGTCGGGGGGCAGCTCGAAGAACAGCGGCCGGCCAACCACCGTGGCAGCCTTGCAGCGGTGCGGCACGAGGTTCCTGAGGAGAGGAAAGGAGATGCCAAAAGTGTCTTGAAAGTAGCGCTGAAACAGCTGCACCCAGCGTGGTGGCTTGCGGGACGACGACGACGCCGTCGTCGACGCGTGTTCTGCCGAGGAAGGCCGTGTCGGTGGGGAAGAGGCCTGCTTCGTCGACGGCAGGCTCGAGGTGGGCGACGTCCCTGTATCCTCCTCGCTGGCGCTTGGAATGACGTCGCGGTAGTACTGCGGTGCGTGGCCGTACGTTGAGGCCCCTTTGCTGTCCTCTGCCGTTGTGTCGCGACCGTTGTGATGGCCCCATACCACTGAGTCGTCGTCTTCGTACGCCGCCGCGTCGCGCCAGTTGTGCGTGCCGTATTGGTCGTAGTAGTCCGTCTCACCGAACGTGTAGCACGGCACCAGGCCCGATCCCGTCTGCAGTGCGAGCCGCACGAAACCCTTCCGCCTTCGCAGCAGAATCCTCGCTGGACCCTTGGCGGAAGAGAGCAGTGCTTCCGACGCACCACCGGGGAAAAGGAGAAGGCTGTTGTGGTCCATGACGGTGGGTGTGGCCGACGACGGTGAGGGCCGTCGCCGCCTTCGTCCCCAGCCCCACATTTTCTGCACCACGGGGTGGATGTTGCTTTCCAACACACGCCGACACGACGCGTAGGAGGCGTCGAGCATGCCTTGAAACAGATAGATCTCGCGCATAATAGGAATGAAGAAGGGAAACGTGGCGACCACGGCGCGCAGACGTGTGCGCACACGGTCACCGAATTGCGGGGACGGCGACGGCACGCGCAGCCCGGCCGGCGGCACCGTTTCATCGCGCGTCGGCATGAGCCGGAAGGTGGCGAGTTCCTTGTCGTACACGTAGTGGCGACCCCGCGCATAGGGCCGTCGGCGTGGCGCGTTCGGCTTCGCACCGGTGTCAGCCGGTGGCGCGGGTGACGGCGCCACGGGTGGCTGTGCCTGTAACGGCGAGGATGACGTTTCCAGTGACGGAGAGAGCCGCGGCGACACCGTCGGGGATATCACCGCCGTGCGCGACGCCGCGGGAGAGAGGTGCCGCGTGTTGGTGGTGGTGAAGCGACGCACCGGCAACGCGGCCGCCACAGGGCTGCCGTCGTTGGCACCCGCTCTTGCGGTGTCAGACGGGACGCTGCGCTTCAGCAAGCCATCGGAGGAGCTCGCACTGCGCGAGCACAGCTCGGTGATCGCGCCACCGTCCACCGTCCCACGCTCTTGCAGTGTGGCCTTGACGGACTCCGCCGTGAAGGACCGGTTGTCGACGAAGAGAATGCGATTGCGGTCGGTGACATTGCTCACGAGCGCCACGAGCGCACAGAGGGGGAGGATGCCGTGCGGGTGCGCGGCGAACAAGTAGCGCGTGCACTCCATCACCGCCTCGGGGGATGAATCCGCGGTTTGTTCATCGGCCTCCTCCGCCGCAGTGCCGCTCACACAGGACTGGTCAGAGACGTGTGCCCACGCACTCAGCGGGAGGTGAGGTCGCTGCGCGGCCTGGTGCGCCTGCGAGGCGAGTGCCGCACGCTCCTCCTCGTCCCAGTCGTCTACCGCAGACGCGTCAGGTTGCCCGTCATCACCAGCACCGGAGGTCGCTCCTGCGCGTTCGGCACGGCGTTGATGCGCGACACGCACCTTCTCCATGTTCTCGGAGGTCGGGTATCGGAAGAGCGGCAGCGGACCATCTGACGCCACCAACTCGATGCTGAAGTAGTTTCGCACAATGCGGCACTTCCAATTCACGTACGGTAAGTAATAGCGGAACTTGATGAAGTTGATGGCGCGGTTCAACCGGTTGTCGTTGTGGCGCGTCTGCAGCCCGTACTCCCTCCCGTCAATGTAGAACAACAACACATAACCCACGTCAATCAACAATGCCAGCGCGAGGAAGAGGTGAGGACACGCGCATAGGCCCCATGCCAGGCACTGCACACCCCAGTTGCGCGCACACAAGCGCACCACAGCATCATCGTCGTCGCTCGCCGTCGCGTTCTTTGGTAAAGCAAAGGTGGCGAGCGATGGCAGCCACGGTCCCACCTGTTGCAACCAACGTTGCGTCGCGCAGAGACTCTCCGCGGAGCCGGCGTACCGCGCGAGGCGCCGCAGATTTGTGTAGACGACGTAGTTCACCGGTGCCGCGAGCATGAGGGCGAATGTCATGCGCAGTGCGATACGCCGCCAGTGCCGTCGGTGACCGGTCGTGGCGGCAGGGGGCGAGCCTCGCGCCGCACCGTCGACCGCCGCCTCGCGCGCCTTCTGCCGTTGTGTGAAGCGGACCATGTCCTGCGCCCCGCCGCGGAATGCACGGTTGTGTCGCAGGAACGACAGCACAGGCAGCACGACGACGAACAAAAACAGCAAGAGGTTAACGGTAATCACGTGCATGGCTATGCGAGGGAACCGGATATATATGTGTGCGGATGTGAGTGTGTGTTGGGAGGGGGGGGAGAGAGAAGAAGCAAGCCTCCTATAAGAATCGTAAGGATGAATAAGAGAACGAGTACCCCCCCCCCCAAAGACAGCGTGGACGACAAGGAGACACAGTACACGTTCTCCGCCTCAACACCCACAGACGACAGAATAATTCAGTCACTCGATGGGCCTCCACGCAGAGAGAGAAACAAAAAAAAGGAGTAAAGCAAGACAAATCAAGCCAATCCGCACGTGAGCGTCGTGTCACCCGCTCCGAGGACGACAACGCACAGGAAAAAGAAAGTAAAAAAAAAAAGGGGGTGCGCACGTGGCGCAAGAAGCAGTGCAAACAACGCGTTCTTGAGCCTTGCCACAGTCAAGAGGGAAAGCGCAATCTGATGACCAACGACGCCGTGACACGGACGATGATACAACGAGGGGAACGACGAGGTGGGAGAGGAGGGAACGACAGTGATAGTGTGAGAACGACAGGGAGAGAGAGGAACACACTCATAGACAAACGTGCAGAAGGTGGAGGCAGAATGAAAGGGATAGCTCTACCCATGTCTTCAAGGGACTGAAGCATTCGCGAGTACTGACATCGTAGAAGGGGCATGAGAAGAAGGTGGGCTCACAAGGTGGCAAAGCAAAAAAAAAAAAGGAAGGGCAGCACACAAGCCAAACAGAAGAGAGAGAGAGAATGGAGGTGAGACCACCTGAAGGTGGGGGCGGACAGCAGGCACATCGCGAGAACGCGATCCCGTGCACACCACTACCCCACTCCTCCCTTCTTGATGCCGTTGTCTGTGCCCCACGATCACAGCCACAGTTGAGCGACTCACCTTCGCACAGCCCACCAAGCCCTGTCAAGGTGTCTTTGGCTCGCTACGACCATTCGAAGACTGTTCAGCCGGTGCAGGCATTGCCCCACGAGGTCCTGCACTTCGGGGCTCCACGACGTAGTTTGTGAACTTGGGTTGACGCTTCTGTGCAAACGCGATGCCAGACTCAGCCACGTCATCGCAGAGCAGGTTAAACGCATTCCACGCGGCCATGTAGTCGAGCGACGTCTGCGTCTCCTTCTCGAGCTGCCAGTTGAACATGTGCTTTGTGCCTTGAACGGCGAGCGGGCTGTTCGCGGCGATGCCGGCGGCTGTCATGCGTGCGGCTGTCATCATTTCGTGGTAGGTGTCAAAGACGTCTTCGACGAAGCCCATACTCACGGCTTCTTCCGCGTCGAAGAATCGCGCCGTGTAGCAGAGCTCGCGCGCACGGCCCTGCCCCACAATGTGCGGAAGGCGCTGCAGTGCGCCAATGTCCGCTGCGAGGCCGACGCCCGCTTCACGGACACTGAAGGAAGCACGGCGCGTCGCCAGGCGGAAGTCGCACGCCGTCGCCAGGCTCGTGCCGCCACCGATGCAGTGGCCATCGACGGCGCAGATGACGGGTACGCGGCACCGCGCCAGAGACGAGACCCCGTCCTGAAAGAAGCGGATCAGGCGGTGCTGCTCCTGCAAGCGCATGGCGGGCATCTTGGATGGTGAGTTGGCGGCCTCGCTGACCATGCCCTTGTTCACCATGGTGACAAGATTCAAGCCAGCGGAGAAGGAGTGACCTTCCTTCGGCGCGAAGATGGCACATCGTGCTTCGCGATTCAGGTCCTTGGAAAGGTAGTTGGTGACATGCAGCAGTGCATTGAAGTAGGCGTCGTCGAGCAGGTTGAGCTTGTTCTTTGGATCGCCAATGAGAATCTCATAAACACCATCGGCCTTGAGGTTGCGATGCAGCTCGAACACTCCAGCGCTGAGCACCAGCTCGGTCTGAAAGCTGCTCAGACGGCACGCAGTACGGCGCATGGCGGGCAAATCAGTTTCCCTATTGTGTGTGTGTGTGTATGTGGTAGGGATGAGGATATCAGACAGTCGATAGCGAAAAGAAGAAAGGTAAAAAAAGAATGAATCCCAAGGAAGTGTTTTGTGTGTGTGGTGTTGTTTTGTTTGTCGTTGACTGTGGCACAGGATCCGCTAGTGCAAAGGGCAACAACACAAAAAAAAATGAAGAAAACGCGGTCACGTGAGAGAGAAGGCGAGAGTGAGAAGAGGCGAGTTCAATGCACGACGGACGGAGACGGAGTACTCAATGGTTGGAAACGTACCTGGAGGGACGCAGAGTGAGTTTGAACACAGAGAAGGATTCTCCTTCGTGCGCAGTGCGCGTGTGCAAATATATTTTGTCGGCAAACGCTGCACACTGCCAAGCTTTCCTACCCGCCATCTACTCTGTTCAATGAGAGGGAGATGAGGAGCGTCGGCGACTCGCTCACTACAGGTGTGCACGGTGCCTCCTTTTCCTTGTCGTTGACTGACCCTGCTGGGCCGTCCGCACGAGAGCATCTTCTCTTTAGGTCAGTGTGCGTGCCTGTGTATGTGTGTGTGCACAGTGGGTGAGCAGACAACTCTGCCAGAGAAAGGCGAAAAAAGAAAGAAAAAGAAAGAAAGAAGAAGGAAGGAGGCTGCCTGACAACCATGCAATAACGCTTTCGAGTCTGCCATCGACAGTTTTACATGTGAATGTGTGTGCGCGTGCGTGTCTTCTTTTTTTATTTTTATTTTTGGCTTGCGCTGCAGGCACAGCCGCTGGCCAGTGAGCCCGTCAGTGCTAGCAACACGGGTGAGAGGAGAAACATCCGTTCGTTGGCTGCTGCGTGGGTGGCTGCCGGTGCCAAAGGCCTACAATACCCCACGGGAGTGCCTTGGTGCGGACGTACGCGGCCCCCTGGCCTCACGTCTCCGCTTCAGCAACGCCAAACATGAGTGATTTCAGCGAGACACTGGTGACTAGGAAACCAGCTCCCTTGGCTGAAAGCCACGAGACAATAAAAAGGGGAAACGAGGAACGCGCCAAAGCATAGAGACCACGTAGATACCACTCGAACGGGAAAGAGAGAGAGAGATGCGCGTCGGGTATTTCTGCGTGTGACGTCTCGCTCTCTCTTACTCCCTCGGTCTCTTCGCTTCCACACTGACTCCTCTGCGCGGTACTTTCCTCCACTTTCCTTCTCTACTTACCATCAGCATACAGGCTATTCCACGTGTAAAGACCGCCGAGGAGCACACACGCTGTGCCAGGGGCCGGCTCATGACCCGCCACCTTGGTGTACGCATTGATGTACTCGCGCGCAGCCAGGTCGTCAAGATCGGGGCTTTGCGCGGAGACAAAGACCACCGCGTGGGTTGTCTGGCCGCTCTGCTCCTTCTCACGTTGCGCGTCAGCGAGCTGCTCGTAGCGGATCTCCTGCACGGGCATGTTCACACTGCCGGGAATGTGCGTCTGGGCGAATTCCTCCGCAGGGCGTACATCAATGACAGTGACGTCCTTCCCCAGACGGCCGTGAAGGTCCGCGGCAGGTATTTCTGTCGGTTCCGTCGTGTGCACCTGCTGCACGTTCAGCGACAGCTTGCGACCGGTCGGCATGGCTGAAGCGGTTCAAGCAAAAAAAAAAGAGGATAACGAGGGGATGGATGACGAGACAAAGTCGTGTGTGCGTCAGCCTTCTATTTGCGAGGCAGCCGTGACAACAATAACAAGACCAACGAGGGGTTTAGCGACTTGCTGTTCTCTTTGTGTGTGTGTGTTTGGGAGAGCGAAAGAATCCTTGTGTGGATGAGGTGTGCATCAGCGCGATGTGCAGAGGAGAAGTAAAGAAAGAGGGAGAGCACGCGTGTGTGTGTGTGTGTGTGTGTGTGTGTGTGTGCGTACATGTTTGTGCGGTGTACGGGTAGGGGAGCACTAACCACCTGACAGTGGGCACCTCCCTATCCGCTGCTTCTTCAGCACACGGTGCCCCGTGGGCCTAGACAAGGCACCGCCCGTTGCGTTTCTGTCAAATGCGGGAGGGGGGGAGGGGGGAGTGAGGCAGAGGCGGAGGCGGAAAAGAAGGAGACGCGCATATACCCACAAAACACACATAGACATGGTCAAGGTCGTAGTCACCCTCCTCCTCGCTCGTTTTTCTCAGACGATAACACGCTCATTGATGGTGTGTTTCCAAGACAACGCAAACACACCTTTCCCTCGCGGGAGGGAAGAGAGAGAGCACATGCGGCGGTACGGCAGGCCTTCACGAACTGAATAGCCTGCAAACGAAAGAAGCAAAAGTAATGAAGAGACGGACGGATAAAAGCCCCAGGAATGGGTTTTGGCCCCACAGCGCACCACCACGCGGTGCACTGTGAGCTCTGCGCCTGTGTGGAGGCACCGGGGCCCCACTACTTTCCGGCATCGCGTCCCCTTTCGGAGAGAGAGAGAGCGTACCGAGTCACAGACGTGGCAGCTCCACCACTTGCTCCTTCTTCAGCTCAGTCTCCTCGGCGGCATCGAAGTCGCCCTCGACTCCGAGTAGCGCGCGAATGCCCTCCACAGGTTTTTCCGTCATGATGGATGCCAGCTTTGCAGAGGCGAGTTGGTAGAGTGCGTCGTAATTGAGAAACGTGGCTGCCTTGAGCATTTCCAGTGTCAGTGCCTCACTCCACTCACTGACGAACAGTCGGTCCTGGGCATCCAGGTACTCGGAGAGCGGCAGCACCATCGGTTTTGGGATTTCGCGTGGTGCCACGCAGTACACACGCACGTCGCCATTCTCCGCACCGAACGTCGAAGTACGGAAACGGTACGACATGTGCTGACAGACGCGCTCGAGGATGTCACCGCGAAAATACGGGAAAGGAAGCTCCACCACGGCTGGTCGAGGCGCCAGTGGCGGGCTCGGATGTGCGGCAGGCGGCACACCCTGCTGGGTCTCTGCGGACCCTCCGTTATGGGTCGTCTTTGGTGATGTGCGAAGGAAGCTATTCCAGGCGGCGTCATCATTGTTCGGGCCAGGTGCCGCTTGCCCGCTTCCTGCCTTCTTGGGCGCCTCGCCGCTGTCCCCTGCGTCTGGGTTCGCTTGGAAAAATGACATGAGATCGGGCACCGCCGTGGCTTGAGGGGGCGGCGGCGGAGGGGGTTCCGTGCCGGGCGTGGCGAACAACTCCGCGTCCAGGTCGATCGCGGGTCCACTGTGACCGCCCGCCGTGGCTCCCTTCACGGTGCCGACAACGGTGCCCGTGTGCACGACACCGTGACCCTGATGTTGCGACGCCACCAACTGACCGACGGCTGCCTCGCCGCTGTCCGAGGCGTCGCTTGTAGTGGGACTCACCGCGCGGCGACCCTGCGCTGCCTGCCTCTCACCTTCTGCACTCCCAGTGGAGGTCGTCGCGTGCGGTGCGGTGCTGCCTCCGTTGGTGTTCCAGCGCACACGCACCGTACTGCCTTCTGCAGCCCCGGCGAAGTCCTGTCCGTCGAGCAAGTCGCGGAGGAGGAACGAGGCCTCAGACGCGATGGCATGACTGACGGTGGCTCGTCCACCATCGGCGCCGATGAGGACCAGCATCTGTGGATTACCATCCGATCCCGCCGACGCCGTGCCTGTGTCTGCGGCCGGACTGGACACACTATTCACAGCGGCTGTCATCACCGAATGCTCCCCTCCACTTCAGGACGTAGGACGTGCAAAGACAAAAAATAATAATGCCACCAGCACCGCGGGTGATTTCACCGTGAAAAGAAAAGCAAAAAGAGCGTGGTTATCGTACCTCAATGCTTGCCTTCGGGGTAGAGAGTGAGCGAGAGAGAGATTCAGGAAAACGGGAGAAAGGCAATCGACATCGGCAACATTGTGCTTCGTGAGACACTGAGGGAGAAACACTACACAGCGTCGGGCCGCCTCCCAGCCTCCCCGCTTGTCAACGCGACTGGTGAAGGCCAGACGAGCGGGGATTGGCGAGGCACGCCATGGGGTCGAGCGACGCGTAAGCGGTGCGGAAACGACATACACACACACACACACACATCGTCGCAGTTCTCTCTCTTCCTTCTCTTGTCACTCTGTTTTGCTGGCTAGCCCTCCCCAAGCCGCGCCATGTACAGGCCTAACCGACGTTGTACATGGTGCGCACATCAAGAGATGGCGGTGGGGAAGACGAATCCTTCTCACGGTCGGGTTCCGTTCTTTTAAGTTATGGCAACAACATCCGTTATGTGAGTAGACCGCACCCATTGTGTGGGGTCGGACATCGTACAATGACAATAACCGAATCACGTGCGAGGCACGCCCGTGCGCGCGGACGCACAGACACAGGCAGACGCCCGAGCATACCCATTCCTTCGCCAACAATCAGCTCGACGTCAGTCATTCTGTTTCGTGGACAGGATCTCATCACAAACACACTACGAGGCAACGCGGGTCAAGAGGAAAGAACAAACGACGACGACAACAAAGAGCCCCACATGACACTGTGGTGTTACCAAGCATACACACACACAAACGCACGTGCCAGCCGTCAAGGCAGCCCATCACATGCACGCAGAGCCGCCTCACAGATACGAGGCCGTAGGCAGGACGTTCACACGCTGTTGCACTCGCCACATGACACCCCACTTTGAACAACCATGAATCGAAGAGCGAGGCGGCGACCCTCACAGCACAGCAACGGGTGGAACAGAAACAGCAAGCGCACATGGTCGCGCTGTTCGTGCTTCTAGCGAGAAGGAGGACCGGCACTCGAGCGACACTAGCCCAGTCCTACGTCTCAGCGACACTTTCACGTCGACGCAGCGTGCACACCACCGTATCACGTGCACCACCTCCAACGTACGTACACCGGTGAACACACACACACACACACACACACACACAGACCCACCCACGCAACAGGGACACGTACTCGTGCAGACCCACATCAAACGATCTGGAGGAAGGCGATCAGCAGACTCGCGATACCAGACACACACTCACACACAACGCACGCGCACGCACATATCAACAATAAACGTAGCAGTCAGCGACACTACCCCCACACCGTGGCCCCAACTCAGCTGGACGGCGCGCCGGGCGCGAGTTGCGGCCGTTCCCATGTGGTGCGCTCTTGGCCTGTCGCGGGGTCACGGTAGGCGTAGTACACCTGCTGGTATTCCTGCGAGAAGATGGGGCGCCAGCCAAAGGGCAGCAAGCCGAGGTGGTCGGCCATCAGCGGCGGCGGTGGAGGCGGTGGGACCGCTGCCGCGGCTGCCGCGACCGGACTCACCACACGAACAGCAGACTGCGACGTCGGTGACACTACCGTCGCAGCCACTGGAACTGGAGAAGGTGGTTGAAGGTAGCGTGTGTTCGCGACGACAGGCGGCGCTGCGCTCACCACGGGCGGCGTGGGGTGTGTGGTCTCAAGCCGTGGGGCAGGCCGACTCTGTCCGTGCGCCTCAGGTGAGCGCGTACGCTTGACTGCGGTGGATCGCCCAGCCTCGTTCCCTACCGGCTCGTCCGCACCGGCGGTGCTGCGGCCGAGTGGGCTCGCCGGGTGTGCTCGGGTGTTGCCACCGTCACCGTGGACCTGGTTGGGATGACGGTTGTCTGGCACCCACTGCCGCGGAAACGGAGGCGTCAGGCGCTCGCGCAACTTACTCCAGCGAGGGTCGTCGAAGCTCTCCAGCGGTGGCACAATCATGATGAGGTGGTCGTTGCGGCCGACGGGTGTAATCACCTTCTGAAGCTCGTCCACGCCGTGGCGGTTCGTCTTGTGACTCAGATGCAGCTGGACCGAGAAACGGGCCTCCACCTGAGGGCCAGGCGCCTCGCCGGCGCTGCCCTTGGTGTCGGACGAGGTCTGAATACGCCGGTGACTCATGAACTCCACCACCTGGTCCTGGAGGCTGCTGATGAGCTTCGTCGCGGCCTCGGGGCTCGCCACCTCGACAAGGCAGCTTACCACCTGCACGTTGCTCATTTGCCGTGCACGCGCCGCGCTCTGAGAAGGTGGGAGAATCAAAATCTTGCGCGGGTAGGCCAGCGTCCGCACGAGCTCAAACACAATGTAAGGGGTGATGGGGTACTCGGGTAGCTTACCCGCCTGTGCGTCTGTGCCCCGAACGTCCGGGCGTACGTACAGTCGGCGAAGAGAAAAAAACACGACGCGAGGCTCAGGAACAGCAGGCAGCCGCAGCACAGTCGAATCAGACGAAGGTGCGGCGTTGTGCGGCGGCTTCGAGTCGTCGTGCGCGCCAGGCTGTGAGTGCTTCCCACTGCTCTTGGCCGACTTGCCTTGCGCGGAGCCCCGAGAGGAGTCCGCCGACGACGAGCGCGAGGAGGTGAGCGGAGGCGACGGTGGCGGTGTCAGACGATCGCGAGAGTTTATGCGCGCCTGTGGAGGCGAGGGGGGTGCGGTAGGATCACGCGCCGCCACCTTGGGGCTCGACACCGGAGGCGGCACAGGACGACTAGGCACCGACGAGTCCACCTCGGGCTTCACCACACCTTCCACCAGCAGCCGATGCGGGCCCAGTCGAATGTACCCACGGCGTAATTCCAAGCCCATGGCCTGTCCCTTGGAAACCAACTGAAGCGCACGTGTCAGCATGTGGCGCACGCCCGCCACGTCGGAGAACTGCACGACAGCCAGCTCTTCACCGCCCTCCGGGGGAGGACGCGCCGGAGCCGCCGTCAGCGCATTCTCATTCCAGACAATGTTGATCGCACTCCGAGCTGGCGAGTGGCGATAGCAGCGCTGAAAGAGACCAACAATGACGCGCGGCAATCTCCGCGACTCCTCGCGAAGCGTATCGGGGATTTCTAGAACAAGCAGTGCCGTTCCGCCCAATACCTCTGACTCCATCATTGTGCCGTGAAGGAGGGGTGACTGAAGTGCGACGAGAAGCGCAGCAAACTAAAATAAAACAAAGAAAGAGTGAGTCGCAGAACCACCGATGACCTACCAAATCAGGTATGGACGGCACAAAGTCAGAGGAAAAACCTGGTGTGCGCGGTGGACGACACATACACACACATACGTAGCCAAACGAAAGGAAGAAGCACATGTAAGGGTCAAGGCGATATGAAAGAGACAGTGTGATTCGATCAGACGACACGGCACGGAGACCGTCGTGTCACCAACCTGTTCGCAGGCACCGACTGCATCATGTCACCGCCGGGTGTTCCACTGAATGGATGCCGTTGCGCGAATTGCCATTGAGATTTGTTTTTTTTTTTTTGCGGACTTCCGTGGGTGGTTTCACGGGGGAGAGAACAGAATAATGAAAAAGATGGAGGCAACGTGACGTCGACTTGTTTCAGAGCGAGAGCAAGCAAGTCATCTCTGTTTCACCGCTGCTCAAACGAGAAGAACCACAAGCTACGGCGCAAAGCCAGAGAAGTTAAAAAATGGGAAACTGAAGGTCTGCGGACGATAGAATCCCCCTTCCACCACTCTCGCGGCCGAGGGGAAGAGCAAATGGGGAGAGCCCTCTTCTTGCTTTCTTCTGGCAGAAGCTTCTCTCGCCCTCCTTCACTTCCTCTCTCTCCGTGACCATCGCAAAGGCGTTCACTGTTGGGAGAGGAGCAAAAAAAAAAAAGAGCGTGGAGGCGATTTCCTATCCGTGTCGCAAACGAGAAAAACAAAATGGCGGAGAGGTGGAGGTGGGCAGCAAACACAAACTCTGCGAGCCAAGGAGAAATCCCAAACGCGATGGCAACTTTTGCCCTGCAGCGCAGTGAGTTTGCGTCACATACCACCGCACAGTTCGCAAAGAGGAAAGGAAACCAAAAAGGGGTGATAAACCACGCAACAAGAACAGAAGCAAGGAAAAATACAAGAAGGAACAAAAATAAATAGTGATGTGCTGAGCTGCAAGGACAGAGAGAGAGAGAGAAAAAAAGGAAAATTGAGAGATGCACGCGTCATGGGGGACGGCGTATGCCCTTCTTTTCCACCTCACCTCTTCAGGGCGCCGGCACGTTGGGTGAGCTGGGGACGCTGAAGACCTCCATCAACTCCTCGACATACTTGGGGTCCTCACACATGGACTTGCCTGGACTGTCGGACAGCTTGGCCACTGGCTTGCCTTGGCAGCGCACCATCTTGACGACGATGTTCATGGGACGCACGCCGTCGATGGAGCAGGTGAGCTGTGTGCCAATGCCACACATGACGTTGGTGACTCCCTTGAACTTGTTATAAAGGGACACAGCCTTCTCCAGGGTGAGACCATCCGAGAAGACGAGGGTGCGCGAGGCCGGGTCAATACCGAGGCTCTTGAAGTGCGCGACGGCCTTGTTGCCCCACGTAACGGGGTCACCCGAATCCTGGCGCAGGCCAGTGTACGCCCTAGCGAACTTCTCCGTGAAGTCGCACAGAAAAGCATCCATGGTGATGCAGTCCGTGAGGGCGATGCCGAGGCAATCGGGGTACTCCTCGAGCCACTTCTCCAGCGCCATGGTCTGTGACTGGCGCAGCGTCGGGGAGAGCTGCTGGAAGGCCTGAAACCACTCGTGCGCCTGCGTGCCCACGGGCGCCAGGTCGAGGCGCCGTGCCAAGTCGTAGTTGCTGGTCCCGGCAAGGTGAGGACCGAACTTTGGGTGCCGCTTCATCGCCTGCACAACGGCCTCCTGCACATCACGGCTGAAGCGGCGACGGGTGCCGAAGTCGGTGACCATAAAGCTGTGCAGCTCCTCCTCACTGTGCGCGGTGAAGAGGTCGTCGAGCTTGTGGTGCAGCGTCTCCAGCGCCTGCGTCGGGCCAACGCCAGGGTGACGGTGACGCTGGACCACCTCGCTGACGATGGCGAGGAGGGGGATCTCCCAGAGAATCGCCTCCACCCACGGGCCATCCACAGTAATGGCAAGACCAGAGCCGTCCTCGCCAAATTGGGCTTTGTCGGTGTCAAGGACGGCGGGAATCCTGGAGATGTGAACCTGTTCCGGCTTGTAGCGGTACGTGCGCAGGTAGTCGAGGTAGTCCTTCTTGAAGTGCCGGAGGCGTGACAAGTACGTGTACTCGTCCTCGCTGAGAACGACGTTGGCCATGTGGTTGACCTGCTCACGAATTTCGTCGGCGTAGATACCGAGGTGGTCGTCCTTGTTGCGGCAGTTGAACTCAAACGCGGTCACCACACTGGGATGCTGGTGAAATACCGCCTGTTGCATGTGCAGCTTGTACGCATCCGTATCCAGAAAGGACGTGATGATCGGCTTGAATTTGTTGTCGGCCGACATGGTGATAGCGGTGCGGTGGTGATGGTGGTAGTGACAGCAAGGGCGGCAGTGTGTGGATCAGCTAAGAAAACCGAAAAGCACGCGATTCAAACCGCGAAGGCGGTGCTTAAGGGAGAAAGCTGGAGATGTGTGTAGTAATAAGAGAAGAGACGGATAGCGTGAGAGAGAGAGCCAGCGTGGAGCGGCTCTGTGAACACACACACACACACACAGTGGTCACAGTCGGTCAGTGACGGGTGCAGTCGGGGAAGCCAGAACGGAGAGCAGAGAGAGAGAGAAAGAGAGAGTGGCGACGGAAAGGGTGAAAAAGAGGAACGGAGAAGGCATGAGCATGCCACCGCGCGTGCACGGGGGGGGGGGTCATCAGTCAGCCTTTAACAGACACGCGCACGTGCACATACACACGTGTCATGGTGCGTGGCACGCGGGTGGTAACAAGGGGCAACGCGCACAGTCTATTTCAGTACTCTCTCACGACAATATATTTCCAGTTTTATTTGTCATTCCTTTTCTTCTTTGTGCACACGCGGTTGTTGCGCGGTAGGGCAAGAAGAAATGAGCGTCTCAAGAGCAGGTCGGGAACGCGGTTGCTAGTGTACATGAGGGTTGGAGAGAGAGAGAGAGAGATAGTGGGAGAGAGGCGATGCACCGCAAGCGCTGCAGTGGATTCTTCCTTGTCGTTGTGGCGCGCATACCGCGCAGGCGAATCACGCCCCCCCCCCCCGTCCTTTTATCTTCTTCCTCTTCGTGTTGACTCAACGTCTCTTGCCTTTCAGCTCAGAGCTTTTTGTGTGTGAGTGTGCTGGCGCTGTGGGCAACGTTGGCATGGGCGCCACGTACATCTTGGATGCTACCTGCTCAGCGAAGCTGGAGGCACCGTGTGGGCTTGCAGACAAGGCGGTGGCCCGCGCGCTGGCAGAGGTCCCAAGACCAGCACCCGAGTTGCCATAGAGCGTCGCGGCGATGCCGCTGTTGTGCTGGCGGTTGAGGCGGCGGCGGAGAACGTCGTTCACCTGTGCGTGCATGGGCGTGAGCGTGGGGCCCAAGTCGTCGCTCAATCCGCTTGAGACCAGACCTCTGTTTGGCCGTGCGGCACTGCTGCCTCCGCTCGCCGCGGTGCCCGGCGTGTCTGGCGCCGCGGCGGTCGCACTGTCGCCGCTGTCTTCCCCGTCGACTTCACGCAGCGCACGCAGCGTCGCCGCATTCACCGTGCTGTTGAGAATCCGCTCGCGCCGGTCGTTGAGCATCGTCTCCGCAAACTTGTGCGCGTCGGCTTGAAGCGTGGCGCTGTCAGGTCGGACCGCCACGCTGGTGCCGCCCGGTTTGTGCCGGCGACTCGTCGTCGTTGTCATGGCGGCGGTGGCGGCGCTCGTCGCGAGCACGCCTGGTGTGCACCCCGTAGAGGCTTGAGGTCGCGCGAAACCGAGGCCAGCGCGCACGGGCGACCGTGCGAGAACGGACGGCGTCGCACCGGCAGCAGCGACGGCGGTCGTGTGCGGCAGCTGTGGCAGCGCGGCGGACGACACCCCCGCGCTGTCACCCGGTCCGTCCACCACAGACGCCTTGGTCGCGCTGCGTTCACCTTCAGGGCGAGGAGGTGACGTCAGAGCCGCCGGTGGTGTGATGCGCATGGACGATAGCGGGGTTGCGATGGAAGGCGGCGTGCCGGTCACACCCTCGCCTACGGCTGTGGTCGCCAGCGACGAACCCTTCGCCCAAGATGTTGTGGTACCGTCCCGCTCGGACCCCTCGGCGCCAGCACTGGCGGTGGGGAGGACAGGCGATGTCAAGGACAACTCCCTACCAGAGTCGGCCACCGCCCCCTTCCCCGACGCATCTGTTGAGGCGCGCGAGAGCAGCACGAGAAACTCTGCCTGCAGCTCCAAGCGGTCAGTGCGCGCACCGGCCTCGGGTGTCTCCTCATTAGTGCTGCGGACGCCGCGACTCGGGGCGGTGTGCGCTTGCACAGGTGCTGACCGTCCATCCACCGTTGCCGTCGTGGTGGTGGCCGTGGCGGCTGCCTGCCGACGCACAAATGCCGCGTGGTCGCGTTTGACCAGTCCGCGGTACAGACCTCGCACACCACTGCGGATGCGCGCGCTCTTGGCCATTGTCGTTGCGAGGGGCCTCGACGGCGGCTGGCCAGTCGTTGTCGGTGACACGGCTGCTGAGTGGTCGGCAGCAGCGTCCCTGGGTGTGGTGACGTCACCAGGACCGGCGAACGTTTCCTTGAGCGACGAGAGGAGCGCGCTGCCCGCAGTTGGCACGTGTGGAGGAGGCGGTGACGCTAGTGGTGCGGCCGACGCGGGCGGCGGTCGTGAAGGGGAAGGCGGGTGAGACGACGCGCCAGGCCCGTTCGGCGACCATGACGCCGCCGCCACCGCCGGGCCGACCACTCCCACCCCAGTACCGGTTGTCGAGCACAGAGAACTGCGTCGTAGCGTCGCGCCTTGTGTCTGCGAGCGTCCCCGCGAGCGACGCGCCGTCGCGGCGCTCATGGCCTGCCTGCGGGCTTCCTGCTGGGCGGCGTAGGTCTCGGTGAGGTAGTCAAAGAAGAGCGCCGCTTTCACGCCCTCGTCGCTCTCCTCGCCAGACAGCCGCGTATACGGTATTCTGGTCGATGGAAGCTCAGCCGTGCACTGGCCCATGCAGCTGTACGTCTTCGGATCCCCCAAGTCCCATTCGCCCATCCCCAGCTCTCCAATGACATCGCCACGCAACGTAAACACCCGCGTGTAGTGCTCTTGGTCGGTGCACACGACTATCGGCTCCGACCGGGCAGACGGCGTGTGTGCTGTCGTGGCGTCCGTCGGCCCAGACGGTACTGGTGATGATGGTGGGGTCGTGGTCTCATGTGAAGCCTCCATCTTGGGGTCCAGCACGAGGAGACTCACGATGTGCGTCAGGCCGGTGCCGAACGCTCCTACACGGGCAAACGTCTCTGGTACGTACAACACACGGTCTTCCTCGTGAATCGCCCTCGGCGTGCCAGTGGCTCTCTCCGCCTCAGCATCGTTCTTGTCCTTGGTGGTGTTGTTGAGAACGTTCGGTACTGTCGCCGCCGCTGCGGGAGCGGCCGCGTCGCGGTGTCCGGTGGCGGTGCGGACGGCGGACTCTTTGAGGTACAGTGCAGGGTTGTCGGCCGTCATCACCGCCGTCTCCGACACAGAGCCTGGCTCGAGGCGGCGGAATGCCATCGCGCAGACGTGCACATTCCCACCTTCGTCGGCGAACACGAGGTGCGTCCCACGGGCGTTGACCGCCGCCACGACCGCGCCACCGGACTCCGTGCCCTCGTCGACGCCTGCGGCAACAAGGTTGAGGCTGCCCAGGTACGTTCGGCGCAGCGTCTGCCACAGTGCGACGGTGCCGTCTGCGTGCAGCGAGAGAAGAAGGTGCGGGCTCACCGCGCGCAACGGCAGCAGTCGCGTGACGCGCGAACGGATGGGGCGCGAGTAGGACACGCAAGTGTTCCCGTTCGTCCCGACGCAGAGCGTGGTGACGTGAGAGGTCAGTGCGGCTAACTGGCCCTGGTGAGGCGTGTGTGCTGGCGCGTGTGCGGCGCCGTTCACGTCTCCCGCAGGCATCCCATCGTCCGTCGCCGACCACGCAGAAAACGCGTGAATAGTGCTGCCACCGAGTGACTGGGCGGCCGTGCTTGTCAGTCCGCCAACACCACTCATAAGGGAGCCCGCACGCGCGCGCGTGGAGCCGCGCCTCGCGGTGTGGGTTGTGTGGCCGTGACCACTACTGCTGGCACCGCCGCCGCCAGCGACCACGCTGAACACCACCTCCGTTGCGTACTGTGTCGCGCCCTCCTGCTTTTCCTGAAGCACATTGTAGAAGAAGAGCGCACCGTGAGAGGTGCCGCACACAACACTCTGCGACGACACCTGCGCAATGGTGGTGATGTCACCGTACGACTCGGGCGTGCTCCAACGGGTGGCGCTGGCGACGGTGAACGTCGTCGAGTCCGGCACCGTGAAGAGTGTGCGGTTGGCCGCAAACAGCAGGTACGTGGCGCCGGTGCGGACCAAGGAACCCACGGCCGTCACCTCGCGGCGGCTGGCCTGCTCTGAGCGCGCAGAGGGCGGCGACACAGCGGCGGGACGCGATGACAACAGACCCGCGGCGCCCTCACTGCGCGCCACACCGGGACGAGAGGCCGGACGCTGACCGTGGGACGACGCCAGCAGCTTGTGGTTGTGCGTGGCGCTGGTGCTGGTGCTGGCGGTGGCGGTGGCTGCCCTTGTCAGACCAGAAGTGGGTGCGTTGCGCCGCTTGTCTAGCGAGATGATGCCCTGCCGCTCTTCTTCTTCCGTGGCGGCTGTGATCAAGTTCAGCGGCTGGCCGTTGACGGCGTTCCACACCACCACCACGCCGCTGTGGAAGCCAGTCAGCAGGCGCCGCCCAAGCTCGTCGAGGGACGCGGCGGTGAGCCGGAGCTGGTTCATCGCATCGGAAACAGAGAAGTCCTTGAGCAGGAAGGCAAACAGGTTTTTGCCCGTCTTGCGCGACCACGTCATGACCATGCGGTCTTGGTCCACAGTCACAATTGTGTCGAACACGGCGGTGTAGAGCGAGGTGAACATGGTGGCCACAGGGCCCGTGTACTGTGGTGGACACGCTGAGGTGGTCTGCCGCTTCACACGCAGCGCGAATGGATGGTGACCGAGACCGACACAGCGCTGGCGCACCTCGTCGGCGAGCAGGCGACGCACGACGTGACCGGCTCCGAGCCCGATGGACTGCACGCGGTGGAAGCTGCCCATGTCAAACACGGACACGGTGCCGTCCGCAGCAGTGGTCAGAATCCGCTGCTGCTGCGCCAGAATGACGCAGCTCCGACAAGGGCTGTTGTGCGCCTCAAGCACTGCAATGGGTGTCTCCTGTGAGAAGTCCCAGACTAGTCCACTACGCTCGGGTCCCACAGTCACGAGCAGCTGGGAGGTGGCGCAGACGGCCACGTCCAGCACGGCACTGTGGCCTCCCAAGACACCTGAAGGACCAAAAACCCGTAGCGTCTGCGCATTGATGAGCGAGGTCATCCGCACGGTGCCGTCGTCCGCGCAGGTGACGAGCGCGTCCAGAGAAGTGAGCACCTCCATCTTGTTGATGGCCTTGTCAGGGTGTAGCGGCAGGCACCGCCGTGGCCGCAGCACGGGCACCGTCTTCTGCATATCGGGCACGAAGAGGTGCACCTCGCCTCGGCTGGTGCCGAGCAGCACAACATCCTCGTCCAACGCCGTGTGGATGTACAGAGAGCACGTGACAGAGTCCACGAGGCCAACGAGCACACCTTCCGTCAGGCGCTTGTCGACGTACGGGCCTCTGCCGCTACTCGTCAGCGGCGCCGAGTCAGTACTGACAAGGGCTTGCTGTGCCATGGTCGCCGTCAGGGTGCGCGATCCCATGCCCGGTATCAGGCCAGCGGCACTCCACCCTCCGTTGGCATCGCCCCCGCCGGTGAGGACGTCCTGAAAGTCTTGAGGCGCCTCCCCGTGGCGGTGCGTGCGCGGCGTCACGGAAGCCACCCGCGCCGAGCCAGCGGGTGCCGTCGCCGCCGCTGACGGAGGCTTGGCACCACCCACTCGCACTGTGCGCAGTGTCTCCGCCGCGTACGTCATGCCAGCGGCGTTGTCGGCGACGGAGCGCCCGTGGTACACGCGGACAACCTCGTACGAGAGACCGTCGAGCACGAAGAGCTCACGATCCAGTGTGGCGATGAACAGATAGCGGCTGCGGTGACCGCAGTGAACGCCACTGATCCAATGCTTGTTTGAAAAGATCAGCCCGCGTGGACGCAGGTCACTGAGTCCCCAGGCGCGCACCGTGCCTTCACTGCCACCGGTGATGAGCACACGCTTGCGAGTGTCGACGCACTGGCTTGTGATGGACTCGTGGCACTCTGCGCGCGGCACGTTACGAGGCTCTGTGACCGGATCCAGCTCCGTCTTCGCCAGCGCCATGTGAACGTGGTGGCGGCTCTCGGAAACGAGGTAAGTGGCGAGGTCCGTCCAGGCAATGGTGCCGTGAGCCTCGTAGTCAACTCTGGTCATCAGGTCGCGCACCTCACCCGGCGTGACAGAGGGGATGACAACGCGCATGACGTCAGTCAGCGTGTCTAGCGAAAGCGCACGTGTGAAGGTGCTTGGCCCGGAAAGAGCCTGGTCAGCCGCAGGCCCAACGGAGAGCAGGAAGTGGGTGAGGTCCTCAGCCGTCCGGCGGGCTGCCACCACGGGCGGCACCGGTGCCACACTACCAGAGGCATCTTCTGCAGCGTTCTGTACCATGGCCCCACCTGCCGTGGTAGAGATGGTGTTCAATGGCCCCTCCTCCCCAGCGGGTGGCACTGGTCTGCCCTGCCGTGTCGTGTCGAGTGCCGAAGTGAACGCCTGCTCCCAGTGGCCGCCGCAACTGCCAGCCTGAGTGGCTGTGGCCACCGCAGATTCCGCTTGCTCGCGGCGCTTCTTCTCGAGCATCAGCCTGAGCGAGGCGAGGTAAGTGGGCAGGTCGACGGCGTCTGAGAAGGCTTTCATGATACACTGGAGATCCTCGACGTCCAGGCGCTGCTCCAAGGGGAGCAGTGGCACCGCCGTCGTGGGTGAAGATGGGGGTGGTGACGCGGGCACCTCAGTCCCAGCTTCGGTCCTCCGTTGAGGGTTTATATCATGAGTGGAAAGGGCATCTACCGTGCTCGGCCCCTGCGAGGGATCTCGCAGGGCGACAAGCCACCGATGCGCATCGGTGTACTCTCCCAGAATATACGCGTGCATGGTCGCTAGGCTTGTACTGGTCGTTGTCCTCGCCGCGAGCGTGGGCGGCTGCACTTCGGTGTGAGCGGGGGACACCAGCGGGGGCGGTGGCGCTACTGGTGGTGCCGTCGCTGTAGCGTTCGCGGCCTGTGGTGAGGGAAATCCCACGGCGACGGGGGCGGGGAGCGTGGAGAAACCGCCCGCGGTGGGAGACGTACTGTGAGTGCGGGACAGAGCCTCGGTGGTGCGATCAGGTGTGGACGTCCCCGATGGCCCTTCCGGCAGGGGCGCCAGAGGAGCCTGACTCGCCTCACTTTCAGACGGTGAGCTCGTGTGGCTCATATTTTCGTTCTTGGCGCTGTATTGGCTGACCACGCAACAGCAGCTGTGGATGTGCGTGACGGTGTGGAACGTGTGCGCCTCCCTGTCTCTTCTTTTTTTTTCCCTTCTTCTCTCAACAACATGTGAAAGTTGAAGCAAAGTAGTGAAGTCCAGAAAGCAAGTAGTGCGAAAGGGCGTGTGTGCGAGTGGGAGAAGGAGCGGCGTAAGCAGAAACAAGGGAAGGGTGTTGAGAGGGAAAACGACTACACTGGTAGCGTGGGTCGTGGGAAGTCGAGTACAGTGACGAATGCGCAACACAACACACCGAGGTGCTGTTCGCGGCTGTGCGCACCTTCCCACATATATAGTTGGTGTGCGTGTGCGTGTGTGTGTGTCTTCGCTTTCAGGCCCTGGGGACGAAGGCAGAGAGAGACAGCCTTCGCTCATGGAGGGTTGAACTATTTCGGTGCTTTTCCATATTATTGCTTTTTGGGGGGGCTCGCGGCTGTTGCGCATACTCACAGAGCTTGCGAGAAGCTATGCCCTTCACTCCTCGTCATCGCACCACAGAGAAACAACAACAAGAAAAGCGGGCCGGCTCCGTCAGTGAAAGTCATCTGTCGCCATGAGAGTCTGCGAAACGGCCTTGAGTGCCATGGCAAGGCGGTTAAACGGCGCGTCGCAAGTGGCGTGGTCCTCGGCGCTCAACGAGGACAACGTCAGCCAAGCCTTGGGAAGCGTGTTGAGCAGCTGACACAGCTCACGGAGGAGACGCTTGTCCAAGACCTGGAGCACCGCCGCTTCGACAGCACCGGCAGACGGCGCCCCAGTCGACACCGCTGCGCCACCGTCTTCCGAGGTCCACGTCATCGATGCGCGGAGCTGACGACCCGCGGCAGTGCTCTCAAGTGCACCGGCCGGACGCACTGGCACCGCGCTGCTGGCGCTGCCTGCGGGCCCACCGCCGGCTGCAGCCGCTGCATCAGGCACACTCACGTGGGAGGTCACGCGTGAGAGCGCGGCTTGCGTTGCCGCTGTTGGTGACGACGCCGACGGCAGCGGCTGCGCAAAGAGAACAGCTGCAGGCTGCATGACAGACGTATTCACGAGGGCAGTCGGCAATGGCGGTGGAGGCGGGGACAGCGTGCCTGCCGCCACCGTGCTGGCAGTCGCGCCGTTCGTCGTAGTGGCGGCGGTGGAGGGTGCGCTGGCGCATGACGCACCGGCGGTGAGCGGCGACGACGGCGAGGCTGGAACCGCGATGATGGATGACACGGCGCGACGCAGAGAGCGGCTGTGCGGCGGGGACAGGGACGACGCCGGAGACCCCACTGCGAGCGGCGTCTCCTCTTCGCCATGCGCACCAGCCGTGGTGGACAGTACCGCGCTGCGATGCTGTTGCTGCTGCAGCATGAGCGAGGCCAGGCCCGGCGCAGCGCGGGAGCTGACGGTCTCCAAGTAGGTGTAGATGCGATGGAAGAAAATGTCCAGTGCGTCGCTCACACTCTCACTCACACCGAGCTGCGATGCCACGCGCGAGAGATTCTTCATGATCCCGGGGAACTCAAGTAACAATCGGCGGCTGAAGAGCTTGTTTGCCGACACGGGTGCGCTGGGGACCCCTCCTCCTCCTCCCCCGGCTCCCCCAACGGTACCGCTGCTGCCGCCGCCGAGTACGGCGGCCTGCAACTGGACGGAGCCTGCCAATGTGGGGGGTCCTGATGTAGGCGAGAAGGTTCCGCTTGTGCCCGCGAAGCCGTGCACGTCGTGCCCACTTGTCGGGGGAAAAGATGGTGCGGCGCTCCATGGGGAAGGCACCGAGGCCGTCGCTGCACCAGCCGGGTTGGTTGTGACGTGGCTCGGTGTACCGGAAGAGGCGGACGCATTGGGTATCGGCACGGCAGCTGTCACGCCCGGGCTCGTCGACACACGCGCGAGGCCCTTGTCCGGCGCGGAGTTTGTCGAGATCACGCGCTGCACCTCATCGAGCTGCATCTGCCACCGCGGTCGCATGGCCTCGCCAAAGGTGAGGGTGTGCAGCTCCGCGACGACACGCGTTTCGTCCAGCAAACGCGCGATGCGCCGGCAGCCTTCGATAAAGCCCTCATCCAGCAGCAGCATCGACGTGTCGCACCACACAGAGCCGATGATCGTGCAGATCGTTTCGTACTCCGCAAACGTGTGAAGACGCTTGAAAAGTTTGGTGGTGAGGCGGTGCTCAAGGCCGAACGTCATGGTCGCGTACGAGGTCGCTAGCTCGCCCTCCAACGCGTAGCACTGCTCCACCGCCGTTCGCAAGGGCACATCTCGCGGGATAAAAACACCGGCCTTGCCACGGTACATGCTGCCGAGAGAGGTGCCGACGTTTTTTATGTTTTCCCACTGTCGTCGCAGTGAGACGGCCGGAATCATCGCGAGGGCGATCAAATCCAGCTTCGCCTGCTCTTCTTCGCTCCAGGCCGCCACGCCGATGCTGTGGTCGATCCCTCCACCGTGGCTCAGTGGCTCGAGCCCACTCGCGGTCTGTGTACCACCCGCCCCTGAGGCCGACGGCGCTGCCTGGCCCGGTGCGTTGATAGACAAGGAGCCGGCGTGACCACCAATCGGCTGGCCCGCTCGTCCGGTGCTTCGAAACGGGGCAAGCAGCGCGCCTGCCACGCGCCGCAGGGGCCCACGTGCTTGAGACAGGCCACTGCCGCTCCCCGCCAACGCGCCGGGGTCCGTCCACTCGCTGGGAAGCTTGCTCATGCGATCACCGAAGAGAAGCCGGCACACCACCTCATCCGTCGGGTAGTACGCACGCACCAGTCGGAGTCGCTCCTCGACCGGGAAGGGAAGGTATGTGTTCGTGAGGAAGCTATAAGGCCGTCCAACGTATTCTTCCGCAGTAAGAAGACTGAAGAGCTGGTACTGTTCAGCTACCTCGTCGAACAGCAGCTGACTTTTGAGGGCCGCCGCGTAAGACTGCGGTCCGCCCTCCACCTGCAGCAGGCGCCGCTGGAAGTCCAGGTAATCCTCGTTGAGAAAGAACGACTTGGGCTTGCGAGGACGCGTGCGCGCGTGCATTGGGGATGCCGACTCGCTGCCGGTGGGATGCGCGTCGTGATGGTGGTGCGTGGGCGCGGTGTGCTTTCTCGGTGTTTTGCGGCTCGGTCTTCGACTGTCCGTGGTGTGCCTGTGAGGTCGCCCGGTGGACACCTCCGTTGCCACCGTGGTGGTGTGCTGTGAGGTGCCGGCAGCCGTGCTGCACACGGGAGTCTCTTCGCCAGCAGGGGTATTGCCGAGTGGCACCGACGACAACACGGTGTCGCTGTCCTCTGAAACTTGCCCGAGTGCGCGTGGGTCCTCTCTCTGCAGCGGGCGAGGCGCTGGAACGACTGTGGAACGCGTCTCCAGTGGGGACTTGGGCTGGACGCCGTGTGTACCTGAGGAGGTCGGCGATGGTGGTGGTGATGCCCGCCCGTTTGCGTGCCTTAGCGGCTGGTTCGGCGCATCGTCGCGTGTGTGCGAGGTGGACGTCTCCGTCATGAAGCGCTCTACCGTTTCTTCCACCGAGTAGCCATCCAGGTAGCAGCGGAATGTGTTGAAGTCCACACTCGTGGGCCACACCGAGCAGGAGTGCATTAGTACGACTGGCTTCATCTTTCTTGCTTACGGTGTTCCCGTGTTCGCTGTATATGTAGGTGTGTGTATGTGCGGCTGGGAACGGTCGCGGACCCCGATGAAGGGTCGGAAGTTGACCTGGCTGCTCAGAGCAGAATAAACCCTTGCAGGAGGCGCCTGTCCCTGATAGCGGTGGATGTGGGGGAAGGAAGGGAGTCGCAAAAAAAAAAAAACGAGGAAAGGAGTGATGCACAAGAAGTATTTGTGGGGTGCAGAAGAATGAGGGTGGGGGAGGAGCCCCTCGCGCGCACGCATGCTAGACGACAGCTGCTCGAAGCAGACGGGACCTTATTTCCACAATCTAGCGTCAACAGCACACGAAAAAAAAAAACGAGACAGAGCAGGCGTGGCATGGTGAACCGCAACGGCACGAGCGGGACACACTGCCTTAACATCTCCCAGAAGTCCATTGTTCACCGTCGCTCAAGACTGTGTACATGTAAACTGTCACACAATTCCGTGATGAAGCGACAACAATTAAATAGAAGTGGGAGCTCACGTGGCATGGGGAACAAAAAAAAAACAGCACGATGGTCGCTACGTCAAACTTCGCGGATTTCCCTCTTTTCGCTTTGCTTTTTTTTTCGTTGTTGCACAGAGACGCGAACTACCAGAACAAGAACAGCAAACAGAAGCAAGAAAAATTAAAATAGAACAGGCATTGAAAAGACAATTCAGAGGCCCATCCGATCTAAGGTGAGCTGCGTATGCTTGTGTATGTGTGTGAGAGAAAGAGAGCATACCATTAAGACACACACACACACATTATCACTGAACATTCTCTGACCGTCATTGAATTGAAAGTACCTGAGAGGGAAAAAAAGGGAGCGAGGGAACGCGAACCGATGGCTCAGCATTCCCGTCTCTGCCGAAAATCCCCCAACATAGTGCATGAACGGCATCATACACGAGTGCCGCGAGACCCAACGAGCACGTTTATCTGACACGGCAACCGCGTGGCACACGACCCGAGTACAGACGCACACACACATAGACACACAGACACACCAGACACAGTCGTGCTCGGCGATCGGCGTCACGCGTCACGGAGGCGACGTGATGTTCTTTCGGCTCCCAAATTTCCGGAAGCGAAAGAGAGAACAAAAAGGAATCATTGAACAGGGAACACGGAGTGATTGAATAAAGAAAAAAAAGGCAGGAAAGGTAAGAGTGTGGCACACTTACACGGGTAACAAGTACGTAACAAACAAAGCAAAAAAAAAAGATTTGGTGTGCGCAAACACGTGGGCAGAGAGCTCAAAGTGGTTGGAACAAACAACCAACAGCGAAATGTGGGTCTGCTTTGTTCAACACCGGGAAACATTTACTCGGAGTCTTTTTTTTCCCCTCAAAGTGGTGGCGGGGTTGGACGGCATCACGGTCACTCGTCGTCCAACTCCTGAAATGGTTGCTGACCGGGCAGCGAGGTGCCGCCGCTTTGCGGCTGCTCGCACTCAGCGAAACTGCGCACCTGACCGGGCACCGAGACGCCGCCGCGTTGCCGCAGCTCGCGCTCAATGAAACTGCGCACCGCATCACTGCTCGTGATGGATTCCGCGGCGTTCTGTTCCACCGTGCGTTGCTCGCCTTCCGAGTGTGCCATCCAGCATAGCGAACCGTGGCAGCAGTGTCCGCTTTGCGCATGCTTGCACAACGCCGTACGGAATTTGAGGGGCTGGGCAATCGTCGACCAGCCGCGATTGTGCTGGGTAGGCACTGCGTTTTCCCGCATTCGTTCAAGCACCGTCCCTGGAGGGCACCCGTTGAGGCAATTGGCGCGCTTGCATTTTCTCGTGTCTACGCGTGTGGGTGCCGGCTGAGGCGGAGCACAGACATCTTGCGTGAGCAGCGAAAACCCCGTGATGCCCATTTTGTCGAACCAGTTGGGAGCTGTTTCTGTCGAGTGGACGCTGTGACCGAACGTAGCCATCATGATGATTAACTTCCCTGTGTGTGTTTTGTTCCGCGCCGTGACTTGTTTTTTTTTATTGTTTTATTTCTTCAAAAAAAAGGGGGCACGACTTGCCGAGTTATGAGGTACTGTTAGCAGTGCTATTGACGCAGCGCAGTGGATGCTCGTTTGGGGGACAGCTAGCCCAAGGCAAAAGAAAAAACAACAGAGTGGCCTTCAGTGCTGAGCCTCTAGCAATGTGACGAGACACTGGCAGCGTCCACTCGCGCGAGTGTCGGATGAAACGAGTAGGATGTGTGCTGATGCGCTGGTACGGTGATTATAGACTTGTTGTACCGCAAGGAGGGCAATGATAATAAAAAGAGCCGCGGCACACACACACACACATACATACACTAGCACGTCTACAGAGCGACCGCCACACAGAAAACAGAAGGGAGAGTGTGAGTGGGCGTGCGTGTGGGGAAGTGAATAGCGTGTGAGGCTGAATGCTGAAGGAAAAAGGCACAACAAGGCGAGCCCTCTCGCATGGCTGTGCAAGGAGAGACGAAGCGAGGGGCCGGGGCGGGGGCGGGGTGCAAACCATCCCAAGCCTCTTAGTGGCGCATGGACAGTCCTTATGAATGACCAGTCCCACCCGGTGAATAACGTGCGCATAATCACCAGCTTGAGCATGCTGACTGTGTACGCCCCTGGATGAGTGTGTGCATTCTGTTGTGGTGTGACGAATCTTTCCGAAAACGACGACACTACTCGCCGGATCTCCCTGCTCCTTTGAGCATATGGTTTTTTTTTTCCTCTTCTTGTGCGACACTCAAAAACCGAGGGACTTCATGACATCCAGAACTTTGCCCGAGCCACCCGTCCCAGCGCGGCGGTCAACCACCTTCGGCTTCGTCCCCGACGGTGCTTTTGCTGGCACCGCGGTGGACGTCGCCTTGCCTGTCGGTGCAGCAGGCGCCGTGCGACCGGTAGCTCCGGGCGAGTGGACGCCGCCCGAACGCCCCGGGCCAGGAGCTGGGCGGGCACGAGCTGCGGGAATCCCCTTCGGCACCGCACGGGCGAGCTGGGCCATTTGCTGAGACGCGTGGACCGCCACGGCAGACTTTCCCGCTGAAGTCGGTGTCTTGCCGTGGCGGGCTGTCGTGGAGCCGTCCGCGCGTGCAGACACCGACGACGCTTGGAAAGTCACGTGTGCGCTGGGCGGTGGGGGGCGTTCGAGGGCAGCCGTGGTGCGTGGCACGCGAGTGGCTGCCACCGTCGCCACCGTCGGTGTCAGCGGCGCCACAGAGGCCAGGGAGGCGGCCAACCGCCGCCGCTGTCGTCCTGACTGTGCGGGCTGTCCTGCCACTGCGAGCCTCGCCAGACCTTTCCCAGTCGCCTCGCGGCGTGCCTTGTGCTTCCGAGGGGCGCGACGGTGGTGGCGGTGCGCGGTCGTCACGGTGATACCTCGTAGCGCACTGTGGAGCAGAGCAGTGCCAACGTCGACGGGCAGCGGAAGTGGGTTCTGCGCGGACAGCACAGTGGCGGCGCGTGTCTCACATTGCACACACACTTCCCGCAGCGTGCGTCTGGTAGTAACACGGCCTCTACCGCCGCGCTGGTTCCCTGCGGTCAGCGGCCAGGGAAGGTGCCTTACGCGCGTGGCGGACACCTCTTGCGGCAGACCGCATCGCGCACACCAACGGCGGCGAGCCGGGCCTCGCTTACTCTGGCGCCACAGTGCCCTGTTCCGTCCACTGTGGCTTCCAGACAGACAGTCCTTGCGCGATCTAAAGCAGGGGCCCAGTGGCTTCTGGCAGCCACGTCTGAGGGCGTGTGCGCCGTAGTGGGCTGCCAACGCGCGCTGCAACGGCTGGCACAACGCACGCCTCGCGAGCGACTCCACGCCCTCGTCTGAGGTGCCTGGCGTCGTCGGGCGTGCGGCAACGATGGCGTGAGAAAGGGAGGCATAATATTCAGCGCCAGCCAGTTGCACAGCTAGGAGCGCGGGAGGGCATTCGCGCAGGCTCTTCGGCACCGTAGCGGGGTGCTGAAGTCGTGCAAGGTCTTCCTGCTGCATCACGAATTCAAACGACGAGAATAAGTGAGGAAAGACAAAGACGCAAACTCAAGACGCCCCCCAACAATGTTGCAAAACAAGCAAGAGTCGACCCACTCACCAGGTTCCTCAATCAGAGGGGTGAGTGCCAAACGAAGACAACGGCACCCTCAATGCCAGATGCGACCAATAGGTAGAAGAATACTGGGAGGCCGGGGGAGGGAAGCGAGGATGGTGAAGAAGAGAGAGGCGTATGCGGGCGACAAAGAAGGAGAGATTGGCAGTGGTGAGACCTGGCAGAGCAGAGAGCACGCGCCGCGCGATGCGACGAGAGAGAGAGAGAGAGACAAAGCTTCGCCAACGGTGCCTAAACGCCGCGTGTGGTTGGCGCATCGCGCACACCGTCATCATGTTCACCACGTACGTGGAGCTTCCCAAGTGAGAAGACAAGATACGTGCGCGCCATAAACCCTTTTGGCCAGCGGTTTATGTCCGAAAGCGCGGCAGTCTAAAGGCAGGAGCCTTTTTTGTTTGTGTGGTGGCCGTTTGGCAGTGACATGCCAATATCATTCTGCTTCCAGTACAGGCCTAGCTGTCATCTCTCTTTTTTTTTTCGGCGCCGGCAATCACAAACAATACCATCGAAAACTTTGTCCGGCACCCGTCTAAGGGCATATGAAGAAATGACAAAAAAAGGGAGAGTAAAGGGTCAAACAGAAGAAAGAGGAAGCAAAGCGTCGTTGGTGTGATCATGACGCCCCATGAAATCAAGCACGTACAGGTGCGTTGTACGGGCCCACTTATAGCACGGCACCAACACAGAAAAAAAAGCACCTTGACCGGATACCAAGAGAATACGAAAGAAAAGAAGTTTCTCACCGCAGCATCAGCCGCCTGTGACCACTGAGGTGAATGACTGAGGAAGAAAAGATAACAAACAAAAAGAAAATCAAAAGCAGTGGAACACAAAGTGCTCTTCACTTGCCGGGGGACATCCTCACGGTCACGCCCAAAGCACACGTTGTGGTGGGGATCACACATGCATTAGCCTCCACGGTCCTGTGTACCCACCGGCTCAATGCTCTTCTCCACGGAGATTCGCAGTGACAACTCTTCGCGAATGAACCGACGGATGACAACGTCATTCACAATACCGTCGCGCAGGTTATCCTCCTCGCTTCGTTTCTGAGCGAGGTCGTGGAACATGCGGCACGTGTAGCCCAGACAGCAGTGGCCTTCGGCAAAGTGAGAGCACTGTTGCGTTCGGAATTTAAGAGGCTCCCTGACGTTTTTCTTTCCGCGGTTATGGAAGAAGGTGTCCTCGTTGTCAAACCGTACCAGCTGCTCAGCCGCAGGGAGACCATTGAGGCACTTCCCATGTTGACGCTGATGTGCACAGGCTGTCTTCTTCGACTGCCTGACCAACTGCGGACGGTCAGGCGAGGAACTATCCGCTGCGTTCAGCTGGCGGACAGCCCCGCTGATCGAGTCTGCTGGTGCCCTACGCATCACGACGCAGAACACCGTAGCATTCTCCCAACTGTACGGGTTGTGGCGATAACCACCTCGACTGATGTGGGGCCTGTGCGTGGACAAATCGACTGGTGGGCAAGGGGCAAACGAGCCCAGGTCGTCGCTGTACGGGTGCTGCATGCTGCCTAGTTGCAGGTAGGGGAGAGAGGGGGTTGCCTCGCTGTGCAGTTAGTTTGTTATGTGCGTGATTCCGCTGGGCTGGCGATTATGGCGCCCGGGGTTGTCGGGCAAGACGCGCCGTGCGGAGGCGAAAGAAGGCGAGAGGAAGGGTGAAGGGCCATTGACGAAGAGTGGGAGTGGCAACAGCGGTGCGAGTAGGGTAGTGAGACCACCGTGCAATGAGCGGCGATACGGCGCGTGCCACACCAGAGAGGCCAGTGCCACGCGAGGCCGGGTGTGCGCCTGTGCGGTGCTCGGCCAGCAGTTCGCCACTGCAGGCTCTCGAACAAGGTTGGGCGTGACAATCAGCACGTGCCATCACAGCAATGCGATTGCTCCTTTACGGCCAAGAAACATTAGGCGGCACGGATACGAAAGAAAGAGCAATGCTTGGGCCAACACCAGTGCACACGCAGGAGGATAAAAAACAAAGGAGACATATTTCACGCACGGGTATCAGTTGCTCTCGCCCGCCTCAGCGAACACTGCCGAGAACAGCGCCCACGTCGGTTCACGCCCGATGTGGCACGAGGTTGCCGGAAAGCCGTAACGTGGCGAGTAAAAAAAAAATAGAGAAGAAAAGGAATGACTACACACACACACACAGTAGGCCGTAGCGTGCGTCTTATACAAGTGCCCCACACGAGCTTCAGTGAGAGAAGCACGAGGTGTGTGAGGCACTTCGACGAATAGACCATGGACCGTGCGAGGTGTGGTGTGGGAGAAGAAGAAGAAAACGAAACAAACGTAAACAACGGAGGACAACAGCCGACGCACAACGGCCTCAGCAAGCCCTCAATGTAGTTATGGGGAAACGGCAGTGGGTGCAGGCTCGCCAGACCCAGACGCTGCACTGCGACTGCTGCAGACGACATCACCGGGGGTCTCTGCCGCCCTCTCCAACTCACGCAGCTGAAACGCGCGGACGGCTTCGACCGTTGTTAAGCCATCCTGCTTGTTCTGGTCGATGGTGCGAGATTGGCTGGGCGTGTGCGCCATCCAGCACATGATTCCATAGCAGCAGTGTGGAGGAGCGGCGGTGGCGTGCTTGCATAGTGCGGTGCGAAATTTGGAAGGCGTGAGCGACGATGTGCCGCCGCGATTGTGCGTCTCGGGAAAGCGCTGTGTGGGGTCCTTCCGAAGTACCTCGTGTGCGGAGAGGCCCCACAAGCAGTCAGGCCGATGGCGTTGTCTGCCATCCCTGGTGGTCCCTTCGGACTGCCGCCGTTTGCGACGAGTTGCTGGTGGCTCGGACGGCAACGTGGTAGGTGCCACAGCCTCGCCATCGAGCGGTGTGCTTGTCATGGGTTGCGGTGGGTGTTATTGGCTGCGTGGTTTGTGTAATGGTTGGCGCGAAGTGTGTCTGTTATCGCGTAAGTGGTGTCGTCAGAACGGCGAGATGAAGAGCAACGTGAAGGGAGTGAGCCAGTGTGTGTGTGTGTGTGTGTGTGTGTGTGAACGAACAATGACATCGACATGTGTGTGATTGGTGGAAAGTAGCGAACGGCACATCACGAACGGCAGGGCAACAAGCCAGTGACACGCCACGCACTTGTAGGGGCCGACAGGGGTGATCACGGCGATAGGCAAACACACATTCACCTTCGTCGTCATCTCTCTCTCTCTCTCTTTTGTTGCTTTGTGGAGCGCTGCGCTACCAGTGCACATCGGTGTGAGTGTGCACTCCTGGGGGTGAAAAGTTGGCCGCCAGACACACAATGCGAGGTCCGACTCGTTTACATCAGTTTATTTTTTTTTTTTTTGCTTTGCCACGGCGGTGACGCGTGCGCAGGACAGCGCGTGTTGGTCCGGCTCATGTTGGGGGCATCGACAGTGCGGCTGCCGCACGTTCCAGTTCATAACGTACCTGTTCCATAGACAGGACGGACTGCTTCAATCCCTCGAGGAGGCGTCTGTGACTCTCCAGGAGAAGAGCTTCCGGGGCAATATACCAGCCGAATTGCGTGTGGCGGAATGCCTTGTCACGGTCAGACCGCGTACGTCGCTGGGCCTCCGTCAGGTCAGCCTCGTTCTCCCCTTCCGCAAGAACAGCCGTGCGCGACAGGCGACGCCACACACCGCCACTGCCAGTGCCAGGTGGCTTCCTGTGGGTGACGTCGTCGCCCGGGGCCACCACCCTCGTTTCGCTCGACGTGTCATGGCCGGCGGCCGAACGTGTGTGGTGCGGCTCCGCCGCGACCTCCACCCGGCCGTCACGGCGCAACCACTGCCAGTACGCCTGCCGCCGCCGCTGCCAGAGGTCGGCGACGAGCTGCATTTTGCTCTCACGCGACGTCAGCATGTGCTGCTGGAGGATTGTGTTCGCCACCATGTCCACTCGCTCGAGCGACGACGGCGGCGCTTCGTAGTGAGAGAGCTTCAGCCGCGACTCCACTTCCAGACGACGCCACAGACGCAGCATGCGTTGCAAAGCGCGCTGTCGCTTGGCAAAACACATCCGCATGAAGCGCTGCACGCGACGCACGGCGCGGTGGTAGTGGCGCACATGGGCGCGAAAGCGGTGGATGCGATAGTGCTCCAGGTACTTCTTGATTGCGTCTACGGCACCCATCCACTCCAACGTCCCACTGCCCACCGTTGCTGTCGCAGTCGGTGCCATGTGCCGCCGAGTCTCCACGGAGCCGCGACCTCTGACGACCTCCCCCCTCAGCGCCGGCTGCACTGCCTCTGGCGCAGTGCACCTGTGAGTGTTCTCCGTGCGCTGCGCCGTTGTGGATAGCCTCGACTGTTCCTCGCCCGGAGAGCTGTCGCGCACCACGTGGCGCAGTGGGAATGCCCGCGTGAGCGTCGCCGCGCCGACAAGTGGCAGAATTCGCCGAACGACCTCGGAGGGCAACAACTGCTGCTTGTTTGCCTCCACAGGCGTTGACATTGGCAGTAGAGAGAGACTCTGTACCATGAAGCCGCACCCGTCTGCCCGCGCGACGGAGGTGAAATCGCGCTGGAGCACCTTCACGGCGCGACCCTCGGAGGGGTCAAGCGGCGAGGAGAACGAGAAGGCTGGTTCGGCACTGACACCGGTAGTCGAAGGCACCTGCGTCACCGGCGGGCTGGGTCGTGGCACTTCCGTGCCTGTGCTGTTGTCACGGGGAGGTCTTCCAGCTGTTCTGCCTTGTGGGTACAGCAAGGTGGCCATCACACGCGCCTCCTCGCGAAAGGCGCGGCCGCGAAAGAGAGGGCGGTTGGTGAGAGGGTCGAATAGCATTCCGTGAACGAAAAAGGGCGGGTCTTCCGTCAACGCAACGATGGCGTGTACGGCGGGCACACGGTCGTCCGTGTCACCATCTGCACCGACGCCGTGGTCGCTACCGTCTGTGGCCGCGCACTCTGGGGCGTCCTCGGCGAACCATGTTTCAGGGAAGCGGTAGTCATTGTACCTGTCCCTGAACGGAAAATGCGTCGCCTCAACAATGCGGAGGACATCATCCTCTTGTTCATCTTGTGCTTGGCGAACTCGCTCGGCTGAAAACGACGAGGCGGTCGCACTCGCCGAGAGCCGCTGGCGTGATGCGGTGAGGCTGGTTGCCCCTGGGGTGCCATCGACGTTGCCGCTACCGCCCGTGAAAAGACAAGACTCACCGTTGGCAATGGCCCGCTGCAACGCGACGTCTTCGATCTCCTTACCGGCTTCTTCTAGAAACGCACAGACGCGCGCAAAAACACCCTCTGACAGCAGACGATGTGGGGCGAGTGGGCCTTTGTCTGTGGCGGTCAGGCGCCGAGCGCCGCGGGCAGCCGGGCTCGTCGTGGCGGCCACCGAGCCGCGCGGTGCGGGCGCCAGTGGTGGCGGTGCGGGTGTCGTGTGCGTCGTTAGCACATCCTTGTCGGGCAGCGTTCCCGTCACCAGACTTTTGCGATCGGGTCGGCTCCACGTGCCGTGGCCCGGCACGCCGTGATCGATGGAGCTGCGCAGCGAGTTGTCGAGCGACGCCGAAGTGGTGTTGGCCGCTGACCGCGAGACCCGGTGGAATGGGGTAAACGCGTGCAGATTGAACACCCCCGACTCAGAACGCGGCGTGGTGCCAAAGGAGGGAGCCGTGCGGTCGTGACGTGCGGCGGCGGCGGGGCTGAGAAAAGACGACCGGGGCACTTGCTCAACCCCCGTGGGCCTCAGGAGAGGTGCCGTACAGAGCTTGGTGTCCTCCGCGCTTGGTGACACTTCGGTCGGCGGTGAGTTGCGCGTGTAAAGCACACGGCAGAATTCCTCAGGCACTTCGGGTGCCACAGCAGGCCCGGATGCATTGAACGTGGCCGCTGACAGCGCATTGCCCAGTTCGTGCGTGATGACGTTCACGTCGCTGAGTGGGCCGTGAGACGCAGATGACTCCGAGAGTTCTTGAATGGCTGTGTACCGCCTGTAGGCGGGTGACGAGACGCCACTGCCGTCAGACGCGCCTATGGTCTGCGGGGCAGATGACAGTGGTGCGACGTGCGTCACCGTAAACGGAGTCTCCTCCGCTGAGTTCGCGTACCAGCTCATTACCGTCACTCGCTCACAGACAACCGCCGTGTGAGGACGCGTAGAAAAGGCGGCCTGCAAAACAAGAAAGAGTGCACACGCACACCAGAACAACAATAGTATCAATGGACCAGAGTGTGGAAAAAGAGAAAGAGAAAGAGAGAGAGAAAGAGGATTGAAGATCAGTGGTTGTTTTATGTGGTCGACGCACACATCACTGGATGTGTGTCGTCCTCAGGCAGAACTTGCACAAGCACGTGCTCTCCGGTGACAGGCACGCCAAAACGCTCACGCCCAATAAACGGTCTGCGAGTCAAGAACCAAAGGCACGCGGGACGGTGCGGCACACGCCCCGTCACCACAGCGATGATCGCTCCGTGGCGTATTGCCTTCCTCGCATAATGCGCGGTCGGAGGAGTGACCTCGCGGAATGCAGATGAACCAACAGGTGCGGTCTGAGCTCGGGGTGGAGGCGTACACGTCAGGTCCACCATGTGGAATGGAGGCACACGTGTGAGGTGGGGGTACTCGATTTTTTTTTTTTAGATAATTGAACGGAAATGAAAAATCAATTTTTTTTACGAATGATCCTACTTGTCACAGTGACGTCTGTCTCTTGCCTTTCTCTCGTCCTAGCTCTCGCTTTTTCGCTGAGAGAAGTGACCAAACACATCAGCCGCTGCGCCGCAGAACAGTGACCAGCAGTCGGGCTCGGTGGGTGTCATCTCGAGCAGCCCAGTCCCACGCGAAGACAGTGCTTACGCCTCGATGGCCTTGGGCTCGATGACGGTGATGACGTCGGGCAGGG